>QEOT01124297.1:336062-368317 GCA_003123785.1 Pterocarya stenoptera | reverse complement strand
TTTTTACTCTATTTTTTTTAACACATTTTTTTTTTACATGTGGGCTTTCTTCTTACCTGCATGGGTATTGCAGCGGCTACCAGTAAATGGTTTTAGAGGTTATTAGATTGGTCCTATGATGAATGTGGTACTTGGAATTTGCAATGTTTGACGCAGTCTCCATTTTTTTAAAAATCTTTTTTTTATTATTATTATTATTATTATTATTATTATTTGTTGAGAATGGCTACATTCATAAAAACAAAACTCGTAAATTGATACGAATTTACGTGATATATTAGATTTATTTTATAATAAAAATAATTTCAAAATCTTACGTATGTATATTAAGGTTAGATTTGGATAGTGATATTTGAAAAAGTTAAATTATTTATAATATTATTATTGTTTTGATATTTAGAAAATTTAAATTATTTATAATATTTTATATAAAAATATGTAAAAATTATAATAATAAAATAAAATAAGATAAGTCGAGATGATTTTAATATATTGAGCCTTACAACAAAAGCATCTCATTGATGGAAGAGATTTTTTATTTTTGGTTTAATAGACGATTTTGGCCTTTCGGCAATCAAGTTAAACTCCAGCAATAAATTCTATCATCAACATCGCTCATGTGGGAGTGGAGTTAGAGCATTCTCATCCTATTCTCCATAAATTTTTTTATAATTTAGCTAAAAATTATATTTTTTAAATTTTATTCATCTTTTAAAAATCTCCTACATCTCATTCTCTATCATTTCTCTATTCTATTAAAATAACATTTCTCTATTATTTCTTTATTTCTTTTTTTGCCAATTCCATTTATAAACTTAACTACTCAATATTTTTTCTTATGTTTTGAACTATTATCCTAGTGAATATTTTAAACAAAAATTTAAATTCTTAATATTTTAGTAATTATTTAAATTATTTTTAAAATAATTATTTAAAACTATAATAAATATAAGTATAAGAGAAAGTGTAAATGATTAGAAAGGGAATTTATTTATTTATTAGAATAAAATATAGATAAAAGAGGATTTAGGGGATGAATAGTGATTTTCTATATTTGAGGAACCACTATTCATCTCATAAACATTTTTCCTAAAAAGAGATTCAGATGTATGAGGGATTTTAACCAAAATCGTAAAATGAGCCTCAAATTATAGAGAAAATAGTGTTATGGGACACCGACTGCGAATGCTCTTAGAACTAGGCTCCAATTCGTCACGAGTCCAAGAATTCATAGACTTGGTACTCAAAAGCATCAGTTTCTTTTAAGATTTTTTTTCAAATATCTTGGTAAGGTTCCATTATTTCAAATAAGAATGTAACCAATCTGGTTAGGTATGATTTTTACCATATTTTAGAACCGAATTAGTATTCTCCAGTTAAGATTTGAATAACTAATATCGCACCAGTTACACTCTCAAAATCGGTACTTCCAGTTTTACTAGTTTCAATCTGGTTTGGTCCCCTTTTTTCAATTTTTCCGGTGATATGGTATTTACTTATGTATGTTAGTGATAATATACTAGTGATAATATGTTAGTGTCTAACTTATTTACATATTTGATTATATATATTAGTGATAATATGCTAGGTTACATATATGTTAGTCATAATATGATTACACACACTTTTTATATGAGTGTACATAATCAAATATATATAAATGCATTTATGAAAATGAATATATATATATATATATTATAATTTATCATGCCATAAAATGTATTTTTCCTTAATATATATGATTTCCCCCACACTTATAAGCCCATTGGGTGCTCGGTTGAGGGTAATGGGTTTCGCCCTGATACCCAACCCCAAGGTCCAAACTTACCCACGAAGTATGTCGCTTGCAAGGAAAAATAAATAATAATGGCTGATGGGACGGACAAACCTGAAGTGGCTCAACCGCACCCAGCTCATGGGGACTTGTACAAGGTGGAATGCGAAAAATGGAGAACCTTTGATCTTCTAATATAGAAACATCGACGGACTACTGAAGACACCAGCAGAATAAAGCAAATCGGAGAACCACACCATATTAATGACACTACTACCTGAGAAACACACAACATTAATGGCACATTCACAGAGGCACGTCGTATTTAAAGGATTCTAATAAAAGGAACAGTAAAAAGGACATGGGCTCCACAAGAGCATACACGCTCTGTCCCATACACTCCAGGTATAAATAGCAATTTCCAAAAACGAAAAAACTCTCTGGTCTAGACTCTCTCAGTTTTTACAAACTTCCAAAATACTGATCTACTGATTTTGACATCAGAGACTTCCTGGCCCCAACACCGCTCTCTCCTAGCTGCTTTCTTCTTCGTTTTTTATAGGTCTAATTTTGAATATCTGAGTTGCTGGAATTTAATCTAAAAGCATACGAAACACGACGTTAACAATATATATCTATATAGTTTGTATTAATAGCATACAATCAAATATCCATGTTTAAGATTAAAATGTTATATTATAAAATTAAAATTTTTTATAATAAAATTATAATATTCTTCGTCATAGATTTGTCATTTTTTATCAAAGTTGACACATCAACTGATGAAATTGAATGACAAAATTTAAGACGAAGATTAGCATGCTACGACAGTTCATTAAATTTTCTATCGAACTCTGAAGTAGCAATGTTAGTGGAGAAAGAAATCCAACAAGTTGTTGCCTTTACATACAAACAGTGGACCGCACAGATACAGGGGCACCCATCCAGTAAATAGCAGAGCAAGAGCCTACAATTACATTGATATCTTAACTACAGATTCATCAAGTGTTCACGTTTATAATATATGAAAAGTAAAGCTATCCATTCACAATCTGGGAGATAGATTGGCCTTCAATGGATCCTTCATCACCATAGTGATCTCCTGCTTCTCTGACAAATCAATATCATCACCATCCACAGCCTTCCACTGAAAATTGCATACTAAATTGGCAACAAAGTACTCTAAATGAAGCATTGCCAAACCAGAGCCAGGACAGATCCTCCTCCCAGCCCCAAAAGGCATCATCTTAATCTCCCTGCTTCCCGTTATATCAAACACTTCCCCTCCTCCTCCATCGCTACCTCTCATGAATCTCTCTGGCCTGAACGCCATGGGATCTTCCCACACCTTCGGATCCCAGCCCATCTCTGCCACCATGAAATTCAAAGTGGCATTCTTGGGCACCGAGTAGCCTTCCAACACGACATCCTTCGTCACAGCATGGGGCAACACGAAGTGCCCTGGTGGGTGACGCCTTAAGCCCTCCAAAACCACTGCCTTCAAATACGGCATCTTGTGCAAATCCTCTTCCTTCACCTCCTTTTCTGCATGCCCTCCAACGACCCCTTTGATCTCTGCCCAAAGCTTCTCTTGGACATGGGGGTATTTCACCAAATTTGCCATGATCCACTGTAACGCCGTGGACGTTGTATCCGTGCCCGCGTTGAGAAACTCCGTGCACAAGCTGACCATTTCCTCCACGCTAAGCCTCCTCTTCCCCTCCGGCAACTCCAAATCCAACAACGTATCCACGTACGACACCACAAACTCATCATCACCATTATCTTCTAGGGGGGCGTCCTCTTTTGCCTTGCTTAGCCTTTCTTGCTTCACTCTCTTCCTCCCTTCTATAAAAGGCTCTAGTATAGCTTTCCGGTCTCTCTGAAGGTTGAACAACTCTTCCCAACGCTTGCGGAATAGTATCTTTCCAAGCCTCGGCCAGAAATTGAGCATGTTAAAGCGACCAAAGTTCAAAAGCAGGCGACGCTGGATAGCTTGGATTTCTTTGATCTGGGTCTCGAGGAGCTTGTCCCCGAAACACATCAGAACCAGCAGGCAAAGCATAGCGTATTGGAAGTGGTCAATCAGGTGGACGGGGTTGACTACGCCGGATTCGGTCGGGGAGTGAGATTCAAGGCGGTTGAGAAGGATGTCCAATACCCACTTGCGCGCGCGAGAGTAGGACTTGACTCGCGAAGGGTGGAGAATCTCAGAGGTGAGGTTTCGGCGGAAAAGTCGCCACGTTGGTCCGTAGAAGGAGGTGTGGATGTTGCACTGGTTGCTGGAGAGGATCTTGCTAATGAAGAGGGCGGGGGGGCGATCAGCGAAGACGGCGCCGTTCTGGACGAGGGCTTTGTGGGCGATGGAGCGGTTGGCAACGAAGATAGCCGGACGGGAGCCGATATGCAGAGTAACGATGGGGCCATACCTGGTGTGGAGGTTGCGGAGTATGGGCTCGAGCTCGGAGATGGACTTGCGAAGCAGAAAGAAGTTGCCGATGATGGGGATGTTGAGGGGTCCGGGAGGGAGCTGCTTGTTTCCGGAGGATTTCTTGAAGACAAGAAGGTTAAGGAGGGCTGCGATGCAGAGGGAGACGATGATGATGAACCAGGTCTCCATTGTCGACCTCAACAATAAGATTATGCTCAGTTCAGTTCAGTTCAGTATTCGACCAATATTGTGTGGCAGTGTATACAGGAAAGAAGTTCAAGGAAACAATAGAGAGGTTGAGGATAGCAGAGCCGTGCAATATAATATAAGACATTATGCATGTAGCATGGCTAGTTAGCTTCACGGCCGGCCATGCTAGACTTTATAATTAGTTAAAGTACTACTTTTTAAATGGGTCATGCTGCGGAGACCTCGACCGATAGCTGACCCATAGTTTTATTTTTAATTTTAGTTTAATTTTATTTTTTTTAAATAGTAAAAAATATTTTTTAATGTTTAAGAAAATAAAATAAAAAATAAAAAAATTAATTCAATACAATTTTTAGCGTTTGAAACAAAAAAAAAAAAAAAAAATGCACCTATCGATACAAATGTTAGGTATTATTTTCCTTTTTAAATTGGAAAATGCTAGTGCCCTGCTGGGGCTCCGACTCTAGTATTTTTTTATATGCGTTTTTTTAATTTGTTTTTTATATAGATATTTTTAATGAATTTAAAAATTTTAAAAGGTAAAATAAAAATTATAATATTATTAAAAAATACTTTCTTAATCACAAAGTAACTAAAAAATTATAATTTTTTATTTTATTTAGTGATTAAATAATTATTTTTTAATAATTTTTTATAATGATATTTTAAATTTAAGAGGAAAAAGCTAGCGTTAGGAATTTAGAACATCATTAAAAAATACTTCTTTAATTAGAAAGTAAAAAAAAATCATTAAAAAATATTTTTTATTTTACTTCATGATTAAGAAAGTATTTTTTAATAATTTTTTTTAACCTTCTGATTAAGAAAGTATTTTTTAATAATATTTTAAATTTATTTTATTTTTTAAAAATATTAAAAAGTATTAAAAAATTTATATAAAAAATAATTTTTAAAAAATACATGAAAAAAACACACCCCAACGAGAGCTCTCAGCGGGAGCCTCCAGGGGGCTGTAGCACTACCTTTCAAATTCTACTTCTGGTGCGCACCAGAGGTCATTTTCTAGACTTTTTCATTAAAAAAGACTGATAGCGTGTGATGTTGAGAACACGTTCTACATCACTAACTACTACCTTCATTTGTTTAGNAAGACTGATAGCGTGTGATGTTGAGAACACGTTCTACATCACTAACTACTAACTTCATTTGTTTAATAACATGATGGGTCTTCAGCAGCGGAACCGGAAATTTTTTTAAACCAGTGCATTGCACGACATCCGTCTCCATAAGAATAAAAATATTTTTTTGATTTATTTTTTTATATTCATAATTATTTTTTAAAAAAATAAAAATTCACAACATCACTAAAAAATACATTCTTAATTATTGAGTAAAAAACAATTGTCAAGACCTAATCGGAATCCAACGTTCGGTGACTGTAGCATTTTTGAATTTTTTATCATAGAACTTAAATACAAGAACATGTAGATTTTTCTTTTGTTTAGAAACATGGGTCTTCGTTGGCTGAACCAGAAATTTTTTGTCGGAGGCTAGACATAACTTAAATATAAAAGCATGTAGATTCACGCGGTGGTCTTCCTTTGTATAAATATGCGCACATTACTAAAGATCTATTCAAAAGTCTTAAGTAAAAAAATCATTACCAGACTCGTTCAAAGTCAGTTCAAATTAATAAAAAAAATCCAACAATGTTTCACAAATCCATCATAATGCAAAGTGAAGATCATAAAAATTAAGAGAACATATATTAAACTTCTTTGTTGAATATTGAGATTAAATGTTATAAAGCCTATATAATATAGGTTAGGAACAGCCATATAATTAACCATTAGAGATTTGTTGCCTTAATGGTTAACTTGATTATGGCATAGATGTAACTAACAAAACCTAGGACTGTTTATCCGGATCAGATTTTTTCCTGATCCGGTCCAGAACCCAAGAAATTGGATTTTCGTTTCTGGTTCTGGTCTGAAACTCGAGTTCTAAAATCCAGGTAGACCCGATCAAGGTACCCAGTTTCCAACTCGGTCCTTTTTAATGAAATAAAAAAATCAAAACATTCAAATTAAGAAAAAAAAATTGAGTATCAGGTTTTGTTTTTGCCAATTCCAAAGCACAAACTTCCATTCAATATGAGAATACAATGGAGAATGTGGCACAGATGGTGAATATCAGAGAAAACAAAATGAGCTAAATTTTAAACAAAATATAGGTCTATCTTCTCATAAGGCATCCCGAGCAGCAATTTGACATGTAATAGCATCTGCAACTATGGATATTCCAAGTTTTGGGTCAGATATCTTGTAGTGCTGAAAGAAATGACAAGTCGTTTTTCATTAGTCACTAAAAGCAGCAAGAAGTGAACTTGAACAAGATTTTACATTGCATAACCTTTTGTATCTAGGTCTGGTTTGCTCTTCCCTCCAACGCAATCTCTTTTCCATCAATTAGTTTCTCTGCGGCTTTCATCTGGCACAAAACCAGTGATGCATTGAGAAATGTAACTTATGGTTCTAGAGTACCAGCTTGCATAGAATCAAGGAGTTCCCTACCAAGTAATAAGGTTATAAGGAAACATCAAAACAATTAAACATTACAAAAAAAAAAAAAAAAGAAGAAAAAGAAAAAGAAAAAAACCGGGTTCAACCTGAAATTCAAAATCTGGGTTTTAAAAAACCCAAATTCATCTGGGTTTCGGCCCGGGTCTGACCTGGGCTAACTCAGTTTGGGTTCCGGCCTGGGTTTGAAAGTTTCGGTCTGAGTATACCTGGATTCCCAGATAGGAACCCGGATGAATAGTCCTAACAAAACCAGTCAAAATAAGCAAGTGGAAGACTTGAAAGGAAAAATGTTAAAAAAAAAAAAAAGAAGGGAAATTGACATAGTGAATTTACATTACTTGCATATGCACATAAGAAAAAGAAAAAGAAAAGTTGTGAAAAGAGACCAAAATATCTTCTTTTTTACTTAGATGTGAAATTTTATTAATGACAAACAAAAAAAAAGGTGCAAATATAAAAAAAAGAAATTGCTAAGAAAAGAAAAGAAATCTTATAAGAGAAGTGCTATAACCACAAATGAATTATACAAATATAATCCTACAAATTGACGTTAGATCTAATTTACAATAAAAATAACTTTATAATCCGACGAATCATGTCAAACCATGTCAGTTTGTAATTACTTTGAGGAAACCAATGGAAAAGTTGTCCTTGCAGATTTTATTCAAAACATGATCCTTCAAGATCTTAAAACAAAAATATTGATTTGAATAGTATTTGGGTGGGCAAATCTCATGTACTTTCTTTGAAAATAATGAGCACATCTGAGACTAGTATAAGAAAAACTCACATTTTAATATTGGGTCTTACTTTTTTTTAAATGGCATGCTCGAGATTTGCTCACTCTAAAATTTTATCTACCTTTACTCTAAAAATAATGTTGTGTTTAAGATATTTCAAACAGTTATTTTATTTTCTCATTGAGATGAAGGAAGGTCATGTTTTGCATGCGCTTTCTCAAATAGAATTTGGTCCACTCTTTCTCAAATGAATACTGATACATTACTAGCGAAGCTGTACATGCGAATTTTGGTATTAGATGGTTACAAATGTTGTGTGGCAGAGCCAATATTTTGTTTCACTGAATAATTATGGAATTTAAATAAGTTGATTGATAAATGTAATCAAATCAAGATAATAATCAAATCAATAATGATATTATCTTCAACATAACCTAAAATTCAATGTGGAGAATTTTGAAATGTTGAGTTTGAAATTCGATGTAACCTTCATTTTCATTGATTGATCGCCGATTAGATAAGGAAAGTGACACTGGTGAAGAAGTTTCAGTCCCTTGGAACATCAAATCTGAAGTTGTACCTAATAATTAGTTGATAATGTGCCAAAGTCAACAGCGGGCTAATACTAGGCCGAAAGCGGAGCCAACAATGGGTTACATATGGTCATTATTAACTATAGGACCAAAATCAGAAGGTAAAAAGTGGGTTTAAGGTTTCAAATAATGCTTACAATAGACCAAAACTCAGTAAAAAGGCTCACAACTAATAAAAATACTTCAAATGCATAGATTTAAGACCAAACATAGTTGAACAATAATGAAGATTTTGTGAGACGTAAAGTTAGCAGAATAATTTTAAAAGAAATAGTTGCATGATTGAACTTGGTGTTTTCCAAGGGCTCTAATACAAAAATAAAATAGAAAATGAAAATAGAGAATGAGGGTAAGAGACTTTGAGGGTTACGTCTTTACTATTCTCAAGTGTGATAGAATACAAAGCATTAGTCCATATTTGTAAGAAAATTACATGGAAATGGGATGACGTAAATATTTTTGAAAATCTATTGATTTGATCATTATAAAAATTAAATCAGTTGACTTAATAATTATGTAACCAAATTAGGATAATAGTCAAATCAATAGATTGATTGATAATATCTTCAACTATGTTACGTCATATTGTAAAATTCATATTTATGTAAAATAGATCTAATATGTCATACCTATGTAAAATCACAATTTATACCAAAAGTTTAACCTAATGAATAGAGACGGATTTAATATTTTATATACTTTAACACGCGAGTTCTACTTTGTGAAATCTTAATACTTCTCTAAACTTAAACTTTTAATACAAGTCTAAATTTATCCTATGCTGAATAGAAATATGTCATTTTCATAGATGGAGTGAAAGAAACTTCATCCAATTCCACTTGAAAGAAAACTTTCATTTTTTCCATTTCCAAAAATGATGTACCAACAAGCAAACCCAAGGTCAACCTTGCATAAGTCTAACCCACCATTTCGTCTTCATTAATTTTGGTTTCTAAATTTGGAAAAAACCAAAGTGGTTGCTCCATCTTTCTTTCCAGCCCTAATGATTTGGACTTTGGAGGCCTTTCGGTTCTCAATTTCAACCAAACCTTAACTTCCCAATTTGGCTGTTGGGGTTTGGTGTCTTGTTCCTCTTCCCTCTCACACCAAAGGGATTTTCTTTTTCTTTTTCTTTTTCTCTCTGTATTGTTTTCTTTTATTCGTTGGATGTGATTTTAAAATTCAAATAAGTTTTTACAGAAAATTAATGAAACGGTGCCAAAATGATTGATTTCAAAATCAACAAAAACTTGTGCAATTGTCGTTGACAAAGGAAAACTGAGATAGCAACATTAAAATGGCCTTAAACCACCCAATATATGATTTAAACTTGTCATTTCAATTCCTTGAGTAATCTCCTACCTAATTTGCCAGGAAAGCGTTAGGGCGTGAGCGGTAAATGGTATGCTAGGGTATGTGTTACAAAATGCAATAGGAACAAGAGAGAAAACATGATTAGTAAGTGTTAAGCCTTGGTTTTTAGGTGATTTCAAGATGAATAGAATTCATCACTCCAACTTTGGAAACCATTGTGGATTTCCCCGCAAATCTTCTTGTTGCTAAACATTTGGTTCAAGAGCTTGAATACCATATTGCTCAGGCAAAAGAACAACCCACTTCTTCTGATAAATCAAGCAAATATACTAAGTCCAAGAAGAAATCTGTTCTCCAAGTTCTCAAGAAAAAAAAAAAAGATTTATCTATTAAAGAAATCACTTCAGCAAGATAATGATAATTCTAATAATGAGTCTAAGTCATATTCTGAAGCCTCTATTGATAATACTGATTCTTATGATAATATATTTGAACATGATCTAGCAAGGCAATCCAATGATTGGTCTCTCATTCAAGAATGATGAAATTATTGATGTTGGTATAAGCCAACAAAAAATATTGAAAACTCCTACTAAAGACCCATTGATTCCTGCTATTGGTTCAAAATAAAATATTCCTGCTGATTGGAGTACTACTAGGACTCTTGCTTTTAGTAGCTTTCCAATGGTCAAATCTATTGTTCACTATTGTTCATTATACTAGTAATACACCCCTTTGCCTAAATAAAGGTGCATGAATCCAACTAGTTTTGTAAATAGCCTTAAAATCAATGTTAGGAATACTCCATTTGTTGAAATCAGGGCAATCAAATTCTTTGACAGAATAGTCTTCCTTATTAATAATATTAGGGAGTAAACTAGATCTGGAGCTAATAGATGAATTGGATCTAAACATTCTATTGATACTTAGTCACACTAATTTTATTAGTACCCCTTCTAATATTAGTATTCGTATTAGTGATTATTTGAACAATTTAAGATGCTCTACTATGTCTAATTATAGATGATATCAAAATGTTTTCATTTTCAAAATAATGCTAAGGGAAGATAGTTTGAAACCTTATTGGAAAGAGAAATTCGTTGATGGATTGCCTCATCTTTTCGCTCATAAGGTTAAAGTTGAACTTACCAATGTTACTGGTTTGATTAACTATGATAATTTCACATATGATGATAATATCAAGTACAATAAAAAAAACTTGGTATTGGCATGTGTAATGATAAAAATATTACGATAACAGCTGAAAAATAAGAAAGCTAAATAAGAAATGAGAAATTTCTGTGAATAGTCTGGCTTACCGCCTATTACCACATTGTGGCAAATCGATACAAGTAGCTAAACAGCTTGCTATACCATACAAAGGCATCTCCGGCCGAACGGTTAGGCAAGACTACGACGCTTGGGTAAACACCCCGTTTACCAAAGAAGACATCGAGAGTTTCACTTAACCATTCCCCTTCGCTATCGTAAGAATATAGTGATCAAAGAGCTATCGCTCAATTGCTTCGCGTATTATGAAAGCCATATTGCCCAAAGAGTGCATGCTGCAAGAGCGTAGGTGAGTGGTAAATTACCCCTTCTTGGCAATAAAGGAAAAACACTATTTACAAAAATTCTAATAAATTCTATACATCCAAAAAACACACGCCTTAAAAATGTGGTTTTATCAGAGATGACATCAGGAAATTTATCAGCAAATTGGATGGATGTACTGATAGGACGAATTTATCCTTCACGGATAGCATAACCAAGCAATCAAATCTTGGTTTGAAATTATTTAACTTTCTTAGTAGAGACAACAAGAACATTTTTTTTTTTTAATGACTTCAAGAAATGAATACAAATATTTTTAGTGTTCATCAATAGATTTGGAGTCTATAACAACATCATCGATAGAAACTATGGTAAAATGATTGAATAAATTGAACCATTAACCCTTCAGGATTTACAACAAGAAATAAGTCAGATTAAGAAAGAAATAATGCAATTAAAAAATAAAAATAAAAATTTACAACAAGAAGGAACCATGCAGTCAAGTTACCATAAGTAAAAGATTTTAATGAAAGGAACATTTCTACTAAAGAAGCATGAAGTAATGTTACCATAAGTAAAAGATTTTAATGAAAGGAACATTTCTACTAAAGCCTAGATATATGAAGAACTAATGAAATTCTGTAAAACAGAAATTCAAGAACTCCTAAAAAAGGGCATCATACGAAAGAGAAAGTCACTCAGTCAAGCTTAGCCTTCTATGGACAAAAAAATGCTGAATTAGAACGAGGTGTTCCAAGACTGGTAATAAATTACAAGCCACTGAACAAAGTGTTAGAATGTATTAGACATCTGATTCCAAATAAAAAAGATTTGATCAATCGGATAGGACAAGCCATTATATTTTCCAAGTTTGACATGAAAGTGGATTTTGACAAATACAAATCCATGACAAAGATAAATATAAAACTGCATTTACAGCTCCATTCGAAAAAAAACCGAACTCCAGAAGATTTTAGTATCCTTAAATTATATTTCAGAATCCTACCAAGGCCTCAAGTGAAAATCTTTGTTTGATAGACTCAAAAGTAATGCTCCACCATGGACAAAAGAACATACTTCCTTGGTCCAAGAAATCAAAAAATATGTCAAAGCACTATGTTATCTCTTGGCACTCTCTTTACCGATTCTTTCAAAACTATCTCACTACTATTCAAAAATCATCTTATTAATATTCACAAATTTTTTATCTTATCTCATTATTCAAACATCTCACAATTCTAATAATAATAAAGTCACGATTTTTCTTTATTGTAAGGCCTGCAAAGCTATCAACGGTTTGAGAATTAAAAATTATAAACATGTTAATGACGGCTCTCAAACTCAAAGGCCACCATTATTGCGCTAAAAAAACATTACAAATATCTAGTTATTAAGAAAAAACATTACAAAAAAACATTAATCACTACTATATTACTTTCCAAGTTGTTTTCATTTAAATAATTAATCTATTTTTTATAAAATATATCACATCAACTAACATATTTGCAAGTACTCTCTTAGCTTACTACCAAATTTAGGAAAAATCTACTCCTAGGCCAGTTGACCATTCCAACACCACACAACATAATGTGGTGAACCTGATCTGGTCGCCAAGTCACGATTTTCATCTTCTGCTCGAGAAACCCATTGCCCTCCCTCTCTCACTTCTGTCCCATCCTCCTAACCCTCTCGCCCTCTCTCTCTCTCTCTCTCTCTCTCTCTCTCGTCCTCCTAACCCCTGAATCCTCTCGTGCTCACATCCCTTTTTGTCTTCCTAACACTCAAATCCTTTCTATCTTTTCTCACTTCCCCTCCCGTCCTCCTAACCCTCTAATCCTCTCTTTTGTGATCCTTTGTGTGTGTCCTTATTTGTGCCCATCCATGTGGGTTTCATGTATTGTGTGTCCATATTTGTGCCAATCTTGTTGTGTTCTGTTTGGAAACCCTAGGAGCAATTTTAAATACATTCAACACTTTTTACAAGTGTTTATTCCTATGAGACTCATGGTGGTGTTTTGTTATTAAGAACCATATTAAACAAAAGAAACAATTAGAGAAAACAAGCTGGAATCAATTAGTGTATGTCACCATCCTGATGTTACGATTCTCGAGATTTTTTGTACGTGGGAGTTGGGGCGTCACAGTGTATAGCTCAGAGCAATCGTTCTTACAGCCTTTAAATGAACCATCACCTAGTTTAGAGACTCAGTTATGTGTATGAGGAGCTTGCTGGTGTTGAAATAAGTTGAATGATGGTATGTGTATGAGGACCTCTAGAATTCTTTGTGGTTAGAATGGTAGTTGTGAATGGTTACTTTCTCATGTTGTTTGGAGATATTCACAATAATAGAAGTTGATACTATTTTTGAATTAGAAAATGTCATTGAAAACTTGAAGCAAAATTATTTAAGGCTATGCACAATAATTGACCATAATTGGGCTCTTGTGTCAGTTAGTAATTTTAAGTACTGGGTAGGATTATTGAAAGTGACAACTTTATAGGCATCTGTATATCAAAATGCTTGATATTTGCTGCACATAAACTCCTGTTGATTTTCCATATGTTCATTTTCTTATCCCAAAAAAAAAAAAAAATAGTTGTAGTTGCTTTTTGTCCATGTAGGTTGTTACCTTACATTTGGAAATCTATTCTGATGATGAGCATCTTATTATACTTTTGGATGCCCTATTTCATATCTACAAGATGCTGTAGATGACCGATCTTTATCATTGCATGTTTTAATTCCCCCTACAGGTCAATAAGCATTGCCAATAAGGCTTGTGGGAATTTTTCTTTGCCAGTTTTGTTACCTGCTACTTCACATTTGATGTACTCATACCAGCCTGAAAGGGACTGAAAACCTTGTAATATGTCAAACACCTTTTGATATGTTGACCTAACTCGTTGATGTAGACCTCAAACTATGCAATTATTCTAATTTAGATCACTTTTG
Organism: Pterocarya stenoptera; assembly: GCA_003123785.1. Taxonomy (NCBI): domain Eukaryota; kingdom Viridiplantae; phylum Streptophyta; class Magnoliopsida; order Fagales; family Juglandaceae; genus Pterocarya; species Pterocarya stenoptera. Next base: position 354,204 of record QEOT01124297.1, on the reverse strand, counting down.
GTATCGAGTCAATTATCATTATATGTAGTTGATGCGTTTCAAATGGAATCGCCAATTTGTTGGTGTGGTTTGAATGCACCATTAAAGACCTCCCTAACTAACAAAAATTCCGAAAGGGAATGTTATGCTTGCCCAAAGTATAACACGGTAAAGCAATTTTTTTTTTAATTGTATAATTTTGTACTTTTTTTAATTTTTCATATTTCATATTTGAAAATTTTGAATTATACGCAGGGAGAAGTAAGATATTTATTCCTCATATGGGAAAATATACTTCAATTGGCAGAAGAGAAAATACTGACAAGAGTCTGGTTTTGCCAGTAAATTTCAACAATCTTTGTCTTGAAAATTAAGATTCTCAAAGCCCCACTCCCGTCTCAACAAGTGCATTAAAATTCTTGTTCATTCGAATACCTACTCTGTCATTCAAATTGAGTATCCTTTGATTGTATTCATCTAAACACTTGTGAGATCTAAAAGATTTAGACTTATGTAGGCTGATAGTACTATGATTGTGAACAATATCAACAGTGGTCAAAACCCATACCCCATTCACCAAGTGAGCATTTTTACCTTCACCTTACAATCCATTTTGGCTAGGATGGTACTTTTCACCACGCGCACACCCAATTGTCACATACTTTGTACTTCCATATGCTTCTCTCTTTGTCTTTTGTGTGATAACACCAAAACCCTGTTGCTTGACATATCGTTCGTAATATACCAGAAGCTATTTATCAATGGCAAATTCTATACCAAATTTTGGCTCCTCAACTCGTTCATCATCATCCTATACTTCATGAGTCCTCTTAGCCTCCGCCTCTTTATTTATATTTCATAAAATTTCTAAAAATGCAAATGTTTGGTTGGGATTAACATTTATATTATATACACTGTGTTTAGTCATCGGCTTAAAAGTGTAATACCATTAGTCATATGACAACTTTAATCAGTCGTGCGTGATGTATCTCCAACTTTCTTTTCACTTCCAACACTAAAAGGCACAGTTGATGATTCACTTGCTAGTTAGGGAGATCTTTTTAGATCTTCTCAACTCCTCCGGATTAATCGAAGGAGGGTTGGGCATAGTTGGTCCAAAAGGTGACATCGAGGGAGGCTACACATAGGCACAATGTTAGAATGACTAAAATGCACATTTGGAATCTTTTTTAAAAAGTTTAAAAGGAATATACCTGTTCGTATCTTGAACTTGTCTCAACTCTTCCTGATTACTCGACGGAAGGTAGGGCATAGTTGGTCCAAAATGTGGCATCGACAGAGGCTACAAATAGGCACCATATTAGAACAACTCAAATGCACGTCCGAAATTTTTTTAATTTTTTTTAAAAGGAATCTACCTTGATCGTATCTTGACCTTGTCTTTACTTGATAGAAGGTGGGATATAGTTGGTCTAAAAGGTGGCATCGACAGATGCTGCAATTAGACACAGTGGTAGAATGACTCAAATGCATGTCCGGAATTTTTTTAAAATTTTTAAAAGGAATCTACCTCGCTACCCCAAGTGTACGTATATAGATTTGAATATGTATTTGGAGGAATCAAGAATAACATGTAGTTTGGATTTCCTAGACCATAATATCCCTATAATACACAATTAAATAACACATTAACTAAATGGAAATATCAGACATAACGACATTTCCAAATTACTAGTGTGTATCATACCCTGAGTCGGTAAAATCGATGTACAAGGCTTGAGTGGCCTTTCATCTCTTTTTTTGTCCATCACGCTATTTCAACTAAATTTTTAGAACAAAATTACAAGACAGAAATACATAAATTATTTCACACATGAAAAAGATTATATATTAAAAGGCTATGTCACTTTAGACTTTTTAAAGTCAGTAGGTCTTTCGGAGCATGATCTTAACTCAAGTCAGTAAGCTTTAGTGAAATGCTGGACTGTAAGTAAAAGAAGTTCTTGATGAAGTTTGGTTTGTTTGACGGGTTTCGGAGCATGATGAAGTAGATCCTTCTTTTCTTTTTCATTCAATTTTGTTAAAATTTACCTTGATTTAGTTTTTTAAATTATAATTTTTTTCTTGGATGTGGATGCAATTACAAATTAATGCTTTACTATTAGTTCGCCAATGAAATTGTTCCTGCTCACGCAAAAGACATCATACCAATTCAAAATGAATATTACTAGAGTATACATACAGTTGTAGAGTATACTGACGTCGTGTAATCATTTAAAAAAAAAGTGATGTTTATTATTAAAAAATTAGTTTTATTTCATGTGGGTCATGTATTTACTCACTTTTTATAAAGAAATTGCATGGCGCTTGTTTACTCAACGACTGTAAATATCATTTCTAGTACTAGTATGTCTTCTCATTTTGACCGTTCATATATTTGTCTATTTTTTAAAATTTTTTTTATTTACTGATTATGAAATGACTATTAGTGTATTGATATTTTTTTATTTTTTAAAAATATTTAAAGACATTAAATAAATATAAAAATATAAATTATAAATTTTACCTAAACCGCACGCCCCACCGTCACGGACCACAGCCTAGCATCACTCATTTAAAATACATTTCTTCCACTTGATTGCAAACCCAAACCCATACGCAAGCGTCACCAACCAATAGGCTCGACATGTCATTTTCGGGTTTTCCAGGTGCGTTGACTTTTTCTTCCCTAAATTGTGGTTGAGAAATGCTACCCTTTCGGGTTCCGACCAGGCTTCGGACAGTATTTTATTCATTTACTAAATAAAGAAATATTTTTTAATAATATTATAATTTTTTTAAAATATTAAAAGAATATATAAAAATAAAAAAAATAAAAAAAAATACGCTATTGGGAGCCCATCAAGAGCCACCACGTGTGGCTGTAGAGCCACCCTGTGGTTAGAGCGCGATTCCTCGTCTTCCAACTTCTAAGAAATTAGTAACTGTTGCGTTCGTGAGATGAATTTTGTGATCAAGAAATATATTTAAGAAAATTTTAGTTGTATTATTTGGGGCTCACGAAAGTGATGGGTCCATTAAAGTTTTCTTTTTCCTTTTTTTTTTTTTTTTTGTACTTTCGAGAAAGTGATATTTTTTTTCAATTTTTTTGGAGTGTTTTGTGACATCATTTTATCCATCCATTGAGAACTAGTTAGATGAATTTCTTTTCTTGCAGAAAAAAGAAGAAGGCATGTTTGCTAATAACAAATTTTTAATTTCATTAATAAAATTTGCTTTTCTTAAAAAATTATTTATTTTAATTAGTGCATTTTTATATTTGAGATCACCATCTTCAATAAGCCTACTTAAACCAAATTAAAAATAAGAAAATATTTTAGCTACTAATGGTTTACACAAAAGTAATCTTATAAACTGATTTGACATGATGTGATTCGTCAGATTGTAAAGTTATTTTTGTTATAAAGTAGATCTAATGGACTATTTGAGAAAGCCACACCAGTTTGTGAAATCACTTTTATGTAATATCTGTGGATGTGTGCCAAATCCAAAAAATTAGACACATTTCTTACATTGAACTGCCATCTGCCACTAGAACTAGTTATATATAGGATGAATTCAACACCAAAACATACCTGATCAACCAGCCGGATTTTGTCCAAAACTAGCTGATTCGGCAAATATGTCCTTTAAACCGACACCGGTTATGGATCCAGTGTTACATGCATGCTTTGATAATCTGAAAATTAATTAACACTAGTAGTTTTTTGGATGGGGTTTTAGCATTAAACATGTCTAGTCTAGTTTATTTAAGAAAAAGAATGATGAAAGGCCCATAGCTAGGTAGCAACACATGGTTATAAACTGGAAGGTACTATAAGACTAAAACTTAAACCAGCTCCTAACCAAAACGTATTACTCCATTTGTAAGGACGTGTCTCACTTCCAAACTATCCGGTAATCCTGCGCAATGACCCAATTACCCCGCTAATTCCCTTCGCCTCCTGGCGTGGAGAATTATATGTCTGCTTGTATTATTCCTTTAGAGGCGTTTTGAGATTTTTATTATGGGCTTCCAATACTGGGCTTACATGACATGCCTGGCATGTAGGCTGGCCACCGTTTGTTGGTCCAGGCCCGTTTCGTGCGTGTTCGGTGTCCCAGTCGACCTTTCAGATTTATGTACCGTTACCCTCCTCTTTTTTTTTTTTTGATTCTTTCTTGATGACGTGGCGAGATGGGAGAAGGTTTTTGTGTGACGTTTAACTTCCTCAGTGTCAGGTCATGATGCTCGCGACTGTTAACGTTTCGCGTTCTCCTCTTTTAAATACCTCCTCCCTTCTTTATTTCTTTTCTTTATTTCGTCTCTTTGTTCGCTTTTTTTCTTGCATTTTTCCGTCTGCCTTCTGCTTCCGGTTCTTGTTCATCTTCTTTACTTTCCTACGTTTCACTCTTTCTTCAATGGCTGACCAAGGCGGCTCCTCCAATCCTCCTTTCTTTGTCCCGGCAGGTACAGTCTTTGAAGGCCATGGATGGCGTTCTTCGTACCAGGAGAAAAATCTCCCTAGGCTTCGGGAGGAGTTTGGCATTCTCGAGAGTGCCAATATGACGATTCCTACACGGGGATGTTGCGAGGTCGAGGTCTTCGCAGGTAGGACTGCCCTATATTCCACCATGTTTTCTCATGGTTTGAGGCTTCCTTTTTGTCATCCTCTCTAAAACATTTTCGACCTTCTTGAATTGGCCTTTGCCTAACTCCATCCTCACTCTTACAAGACATATCTGTGCACCTGTATCGTCTACCGCATGGTCCTGGAACCACTCGGAGATGTTTATTCCGACCTTACAGCTTGAGAATTTCTATCCTTCTACCATCTTCGGTCTAACAGAGGCAATGTTGATAGTTTCTACAAGAATGATAGATTTCCTGCTCTGGCTCGTCTCGAGAGCCGTCATTCCAACGCTAAAGCTTGGAATTCAAAATTTTTCTTTATTACTAGCACAGGTTGGGACTTTCTTGTTAGGGAGGCCCGTACTCGAGATTTTCTTGTTAGGGCGATATGGTGCCCTGTTCCTGAAGACAAGGTCCTGTGGGCGACCATGCCGCCTCTATCGCGTTGGGATTTGTCCCGTATTGAAAATTTTCATTCCTAGGTTGAGGCCCATGAAGATGAGGTGTAGTCTGACCTTATTTTAACGCTTGACAATGTTGACCGCTTCTTGATGACGCCCGACAGTTCTCAGGCTCAAGGGCGCAAATTTATGATTTCGGAGTTGATTCCTGCCTCCATCAAGAAACCTCCCGTGAAGACCAAACCCTTTGCTAGTTATGAGGAGGTTAGCCGCCCCGCACAAGAAGGGGTTAAAAAGACGAAGAAGTCATTTGAAATGAAGGGTGGCGAGGAGAGGAGGGACATCTAGAGCAAAAAGAGGAACTATGGTGCGAAAAAAGGGCTCGTCCTGAAGGTATCTCCTATTCGTCTTCTCTGTGGAAGAAAGCCGCGGTGGCTTCGGAGGGCGTCCAAACGCCATCGCCCATTCCACAGCAGGTAGAAACTATTGTGCGTTCTGGAGGCATCCAGGCGCAAAGACCTTCCCCGCCTACTCAACAGCAGGTGGAAACTGCTGAGTGTTCTGGAGGTGTCCAAGCTAAAGGACCCTCCCAGCTAAGTTTTGCCGCCACTGTACCACCCCACGACTCATCTACGAAGCCGCGGTCTCTCAGCCTGTTGGACTCCGAGAGCCTGGCTAGCATGGCCCTTTTTGATTTGGTCAATGCTTTCCAGGTTAACTCTCATTCTCCGGCACACCCACTATCAATCTCTCCCATTTCTGGGTTTCTTGTGGTGGAAAGTCAGGTGAGGGGAGGTGAGTTGGATGCCGAAGTGGTAGCTGCCCTAAACCTTGAGGGTATTATAGGCCCAGCGATCGGTGAAGGCTTGGTTACCCTAAGGCCAAAAGGAGTCGATTCTACGGAGCTCCCGCCTCATTGCCGTGAGGCTACTTGTGCTGAGGCAGGAGTTGCTTAAGTGACTCCAGAGACCCCGCCCGCCATTGTTTCCGGGGAATATACCCCTGCGCCAGCAGGGAGTGGCGAGGGGCCCTCTATCCCTTCTCATTTCTCCCCTTCCCTGGGAGATGGGATTGACGCCGTCCTTAGAACGGACGGAGATGATGGTTTGTCGGAAGCTGCTCACTCGGTTGACGATGCTTCACCTCACCCCCAACCTCCTGTCCCTGTCATTTGCCTTGATAGTCAGTTCAGGGAAGGGGTGAATCTAGGCCTTGCCTTGGTCCCCTCGGTGGACTTTGATCGTACAGCCAGTGGTGAGGCCTCTTTGTCTTCGGCCAACACCCGAACTGAAGCTGTTACTCAGATAGCTAATCATTTAAAAGATTGGTTTTTCAAGTTACTGTTTAGCATGTTTCCCTTTTCTCCCTCTTTTCTTTTTTGAATAGTTTTGTACCTGTGTGTCCTCTTTTTCCTTTGCAGGGGTTTGATGATTTGGCGACATGGATCGTGGAGGACAGTGCTCGCCCAGAAGGGGAAGTCCTTGAACAGCAGAAGGCATGCGAGGCCGCAGAGCTTGCTACCAGGGATTGGCAGGCAGACAAAGCCAAGCTGGAAGCCATGTCAAAGAGGGTGAAGGGACTCGAGACACAGTTGGAACAATTGGAGGGTCGTTCCCTCTTGCTCCAAGGTGATTTGGAGATTCGAGAGGAAGAACTTCATCGTCTTCGAGAGTCTGACCGCCTTGCTCAAATAGCTAAGGAACGGGATGCCCACGACCTGCAATTTATTAAAGCTGAGAGGGATTATCAAAGTCCCAGCTCTCTGATGTCCGGCGAAAATCCGAAGTTGATCTGCTCGCTCTCTAGTCCAAACTTCTCGCCCTTACCCAGGACTGGGATTCAGCTCGCCAAGAGCTGACATCTTCACAGGGGCATATTTAGGAGCTAACTCAACACTTAGCTGTTGCTACGAAGAAGGCTTGCCTTGCTGCCTGGGATTTTGTGGCACAGGGGAAGCTACAGGAGCTTGGTGAGTGTCTTGAGAAGTACAAGAGAAATCACGCAGACGTGGTTGAAGAGCTCAGGCAAGCTATGTTGCAGATGGAGGCTTGGGAAGAACGCCTATCCAGAAGGAAAAAAGAATTTGCCGAGGTTCGAGCTAAAGTTCAACGCCTGCGTGATGAATTAGCCTTCGTACCGGATGTCAGGAGCCGTGCTTTTGGTTTCGGGTACGGTTTCGGTATTCTTAGGTTAAGGTCCCTTCTCTTGTCCAACCCCTCCACGGACCTTGTAAACCTGGACCGGAATTTATTTGTTCCCGATGAGAGCAGTCGCTGTCGAGCTAACAGATTTGGGCAAAACGAGATGCCTGACGCCTTTACAGGGATTTCCCCTCTGCCGCCCCCAGACAAAGCTTCATAATCTCTTTATTCCTCTTTTTATGTATATGTACCCCTTTTTTTTATTATTTTGATTATTTCTTTGATGTACGCCCCCTTTTCTTCACCTTGGATCGAGATTCATGGTGTAATGTATATGTACTACACTTTTTCTTCATATTGAATCTTATCATTCTATTAGACTTGGTCTTGATTGTATATGAATTTCTTCGTTGCGTTCCTCTTTTGCTAACGCCGTAGTTGCTAGCTTTTATACTTAGCACCTCAAGTTGCTATAGCTTGTCTCCAGTATTTTCGGGTCGGCGTGGTCTAATGACCTACGTGCCCTTTTATATTTGGCACCATAAGCTACTATGGCTTGTCCTCGATGTTTAGGGGTCGGTGTGGTCTGATGACCTACGCGCCCTTTTGTACTTGGCACCACAAGCTGCTATGGCTTGTCTCCGGTATTTAGGGGTCGGCGTGGTCTGATGACCTACGCACCCTTTTATACTTGGCACCACAAGCTGCTATGGCTTGTCTTTGGTGTTTAGGGGTCGGCGTGGTCTGATGATCTACGCGCCCTTTTGTACTTGGCACCACAAGCTTCTATGGCTTGTCTTCGATATTTAGGGGTCGGCGTGGTCTGATGACCTACGCGCCCTTTTGTACTTGGCACCACAAGCTGCTATGGCTTGTCTTTGTGTTTAGGGGTCGGCGTAGTCGGATGACCTATGCGCCCTTTTATACTTGGCTTTGAGCGAGGTTATCCTTCTGTTGAGAGCCTGCAAAAAATAAAGACATAACAAGTTATGGCTAATAATAGGGTAATCGAAACATCCTTATGTTAATGATCATAAACGTAACAAATTCAACGTAAAGAAAACATGGAATTTAACAGAAATGAAAATACTGCCAAAGCAAAAATATTGCAGCTCTACTGATAGAATTTCTTCAAGTGCTCCGCGTTCCATGGATGAGGTATTCCTTGTCCTAACTGTCTTTCAGTCGGTATGACCCCGGCCTATTGTTGGCTATCACCAGGTAGGGACCTCCCATCGAGGCCCCATCTTTTCTTCACCTTGGGTTGTCACCCCACTCTTCTTCAAGACCAGGTCGCCCACTTTGAGAGTCCTGGGCTTTACCCTTTTATTGAAATATTGCCTAGCCTTCGCCTTCTCCCATAGCATTCTTGCTTTCGCCATCTCTCTTTCTTCCTCCACCAAGTCGAGATACTCCTCCATTTTTTTGTCGTTCTGGGGGGCCGAGAAGTAAGTTGTTCTGTAGGTGGGGAGTCCCCTTTCGACTGGCACTACTGCCTTGCAACCATACACCAATGTGAATGGGGATTCCCTTATAGGAGTCTTTGCTGAGGTTCTGTACGCCCAAAGCACACCAGGCAACTCCTCTGTCCACTCCCCCTTCTTCTTTAGGATTAAAAGCAGCGCCTTGTTTGTAGCTTCTGCCTGTCCGTTTGTTTGAGGGTGACCTGGCGATGAGTACTTTACTTTAATCTTCAGCTCCGCACACCATTCTCTAAAGTGATTTGAGTTGGATTGGCGGCACCCGTTATCCGCTACTATGCTTTGAGGGATCCCGAACCTGTAAATAATGTTTTTCCATAAAAACCTTGTCATGGTCCTGCTTGTTATAGATGCCAACGGTTCTACCTCGGCCCATTTTGTGAAATAATCAATAGCTACCACAATGAATTTGACCTCGCCTTTTCCTGGTAGGAAAGGTCCGACCAGGTCTACGCCCCACTGGGCAAAGAGCCAAGGCACGGTCATGGATGTTAATCTTTCTGGAGGGGCATGCTGTATTGGTGCATGCGCCTGGCATTCCACACACTTTTTGCTGAATGCTTGTGCGTCTCTTAATGTGTTGGGCCAGTAGTATCCCGCCCTCATCTCCTTCCCGGCCAAAGTCTTTCAGCCCGAATGGTTTCCGCATATGCCTTCGTGTATTTCTGCCAATACATATTGAGCTTCTTGGGTGGAAATACATCGCAACAATGGGGCAAAAAAGCCTCTTTTGTACAGGACTCCGTCAATGAGTAGGAACCTTGCCGCCCTTCGCTGCACCTTTCTCGTCTCATCCTTTGCGTCTGGTAGCTTCCCTTCATCCAGATATCTAACTATTTCACTTGCCCACTCAGGGATGCTGGTATCCACAACTCCTACCTCCATCCCGATGGCTGAAACTTCAACGACCCTGTGTTCTGATTGCCAGGGGAGAGGTGCTTCGTCCATGCCGGATGCTGCCCTGGCCAATCTATCCGCCACTTCATTTTCTATTCTTGGGATCTGGGCTATATTGAAATATGAAAGGAGGTCCCATGCTTCCCACACACGCTCAAGATACTTCTTTAGTCTTTCCCCTTTTGTTACATACAAGCCTAAAACTTAATTCACAATTACTTAAGAGTTCGACTTGACTTCCACCTCAGTTGCTCCTATCTCGGCAGCAAGGAAAAGCCCTGCTACGAGTGCTTCATATTCTGCTTCGTTGTTTGTTACCTTGAAAGTAAGTGTTGCCATATGATGCAACTTCCTACCATTGGGATCTACTAGGTGTATCCCCAGGCCTTCGCCTGTTTTGCAGGATGAACCGTCAACGTAAAGTACCCACGGCTTTCCTGTTGGGGCTACTGTGTCTTCCTGAGGGAAACCTGAGAATTCTGCTATGAAGTCGGCTAGAACTTGTCCTTTAATCGCCTTTCTAGGTTCGTACTTTAAGTCAAACTTGCTTAATTCTATTGACATCCAATCAGTCTTCCCAAACTGTTTGGTTTCTTCAAGGTTTTTGGCAGATGGGCCTCCGTGAGTACCTTTATAGTGTGGGCTTGAAAATATGGGTGGAGTTTTCTTGCCGCCGTTACCAGGGCAAAGGCTAGCAACTCGACCTTCGGGTATCTTATCTTGGCTCCCCTAAAGGCCCTGCTAGTGTAATATACTGGGTGCTAAGTTACCCCCTCCTCTTTTATAAGGACGGCGGACACAGCATTTGGAGAAACTGCGAGATAGGAGTGAAGCATGTCGCTTTTTTGCGGTTGTTTCAAAAGTGGCGGGCTGGCCAAATACTACTTTAGCTTCTCGAATGCCTCATTACATTCTTCGTTCCAGGGGTGCGTCTTCCACAATACCTGGAAGAAAGGGAGGCACCTGTCTGTTGATCGAGAGATGAATCTTCCTAGGGCGGCTATCCTGCCCCCAACTGCTGTGTCTCGTTCAGGTTCTTGGGCGGTTTCATGTTGACTATGGCAGCTACCTTTTCTGGAGATGCCTCGATTCCTCTTTTAGACACAATGTAGTCTAAGAACTTCCCTGATCCTACCCCGAAACCACACGTCGCAGGGTTCAGCCTCATCTTGTAACGACGTAGAATTTTAAACGCCGTCCTCAGGTCGCCCAGGTGTTGGGTGGACTCTTTACTTTTCACTAAAAGGTCGTCTACGTAGACTTCCATGGACTTCCCAATCTGCTTCTCGAACATCCGATTCACCAGTCTTTGATATGCCGCAACTGCATTCTTCAATCCAAATGGCATCACTTGGTAGTAATACAACCCCCGGGTACATCTAGATTTGGTTATAACCTGAGTAGGCGTCCATAAAACTCAGCATACGGTGTCCTGCCGTGGCATCCACAATTACGTCAATGCGTGGCAGGGGAAACTATCCTTGGGGCATGCTTTATTTAGATCAGTAAAATCTATGCACATTCTCCACTTTCTATTTTTTTTTTTTTTTTTTTTATCATGACCACATTGGACAACCATTCCAAGTAGTGGGATTCCTTGATGAATCCGGCAGTGAGCAACTTCTCCACTTCTTCTTTAATGGCGGTGTACTTCTCTCTGCTGAATGATCTTCTCTTCTGGCGTACAGTTTTGTGTGCGGGGTCCACACCCAAATGATATTTGATGACTTCGTTATCTATGCCTGGCATTTCTTCATGACTCCAGGCGAAGACATCCCTGTATTTGACCAACAACTGCTTCAATGCCTCTCTTTCCGCCAATGGCACATTGGTCCCAACACGCATCGTTGACCCAGGGCGGTCGGGGTGTAATACCACAAGCTCTAGCGGCTCATTCACCTCAGCGTGCTGCTGGCTCTGTTCGTCCTGGATCTCTACCTCTTCCAATAGGGTTGCTGCCAGTGAGGGAGGACAAGGAGGAATTAGTTCTTCGTTTCGTTCTTCTACCGTACACACCTCCTCTCTACCTTTCCTGAGCTCCTGGACATAACATTCCCGTGCTAGAGCCTGTTCGCCTTGTGACTCCCCTACCCCATTGTCGGTTGGGAACTTTATCTTAAGGTGGTAAGTAGAAGTCACCGCCCATAGTTGATTAAGTATTGGCCTCCCTAGTATGGCGTTGTAGGAAGATGGCGCTTTTACTACCAGGAAGTTAGTCATGGTTATTGCCATCAGTGCCCCGGATCCGGCGGTTACTGGGAGGGTAATGGCACCAATGGGGAGGATGGTATCCCTAAAAAAACCTTTCAACAGTGTTGGTGAAGGTCTTAGTCTACTTACATCAATCTCCATCTTTACAAACGCCTCCTAGAATAGGATGTCAGCTAAGCTTCCATTGTCAATCAGTACTCGCCTGGTTGTGTAGTTAACTATCACTAGAGTGATTACCAACGCATCATCGTGTGGGTACAATATTCCTTCCCGATCTGCCTCTCCGAAAGAAATCACCATTCTGTCCCCGCCCAACCTTGGTTGCTTGGGGACTCTATCTGCCACAAAAACTTCTTCGTATCTGGCTTTTCGTGTATACGCCTTTCAGCTGGATGCGGTTGTGCCGTCTTCTGCAAACCCTCCTGTTATGGTCCGAATCTCTCCTATGGGCAGCCTATTCCTTTCGCCCCTGGGGGCTGCTCTGTTCTCATCGTTCTGGTGATTAGTCTTCATGTGCTATCGCTCAGGCGTCTTACTCCTTTTGGTTTCCCGCCTAGTTTCCTGGCGTTTTCTTGGTTTTGAGCTCTCCGCAATCATCCGCTCTAACTCCCCTGTTCCAGCCATTTCTATTACTCTTTTTTTCATGGTCGTGCAGTCTTCGGTCCATTGTGACCCAGTTTGGTGATATTTGCAATAACGTCCACTCGCATTGCGATGTTCTTGTCTTTCCTTTTCGTTTTCCTGCACATTTAAATTATTGTGTATGAGCTTGGGGCTGTAGTTCACCCTTTTCTCCTGCCATCTCTCTTGCCGACTCGCACCAATTTTTCTTTTGATCTGGCCGCCTTTTCTTTCAGGCTTGCTACCCGCCTTCCTTGGGTTGACCAAAGCTGATGACTTTGTCCATAAAGTCCCTGAGGGTGGATGGAGTCCTTCTGGCAAGCTCAACCATAAAAGAACTCTGAGGCCATATCCCGCCCAGCAGGGCGACGAGAGTGATCTTCTCATCCTATTCATCCATCGTTAGACGCTCTTTGTTAAAGCGCGTAAGGTAGGCTTTTAGGTCCTTGTCTTCCCCTTGCTTAATTGTTAGGAGATAGGCGGCTGGGTGTCTGCGCCTTCTACTAGGCATGAACTGAGTCAAAAACTGCTTAGCCAATTCTTCGAAACTGTCTATCGACCGTGGTCGGAGAGTCCCGAACCACCCTTTCGCTGTTCCTTTCAACGTCAATTTTGTTTTTCATTTTACTTTTCATATTTTTTTTACATGTTTAAATACATTTAAAAAATAAAAAAAATGCATTAATACATTTAAAATTACTTCTTTAATCACTAAGTAAAAAAAAAAAAAATTTTTTTGACCAAGTAGTCAAATGGAATGGGTAAATGTGGAGGGCAAAGTAGTGTTTCTTACTATGGGAATATTCAGATCATTCATTGACACTGCTCTTGAAATCATGCATGCCATGCATGCCCAATATTCAGATCATTCATTGACACTGCTCTTGAAATCATGCATGCCATGCATGCATTGGGCATGCTGACAAAATTGTACCATGAGCACCTTTTTTTTTTTTTTTTCTTTTGGCGCAGGATGACTACTTATTTTTTTTTTCGATAAAAGATATTCATCTTCATTCAAGATCAACAATTACACAATATGACTACTTTTATATATATCAAAATGCCAAGGATACAATAGTAATTGTTTAAGTTGTAGAGACTAATTATACAAATAAAGGAGTGGGGTCTTTCCCACTATGGAAGTTCAATAAAGAATGGGGTATTTGGATTAAAGGAATGTTGCCGTAGACTTGCATCACCGCTGCCCATTGTGCTAGATTGTGCGCGCATCGATTCTTTGAACGATGAATTTTCCTAAATTTCCATTCTTTGAAAGAAAGGAGTAAGTGCTTGATATCACTGATGATGGGTCCCATGGTCCAATCTTGTACAGCTAATAAATTTGTTATTGCTGCTATGGTAGTGTTTGAGTTGCCTTCTAGTAATACGTTTTGCAATCCCAGTCTTTTAGCTTTAGATATTGCCATCATTGCTGCCATTACTTCCCCAAGATTTGGACTTACATTAGGGGTAAGATCGGTAATTGCAAATATGATATCACCAGAGTCATTCCAACATATGGATGCTAAGCTGTTGCCTTGATCTCTAACTGCCACATCAAACTAGATAAGAGAAAAACCGATTGGATGTTCATCTTCCTTCGTTTTCTTATGGTTATTGTCATTAACCCAAGCTGTTGAGTGTTGTTGAAATGATGAAAAAACTTACTCGACATAAACAAAGGGAGATGGGGAGATAGAATTTGATTGTGCACTTTTTTGTTTCTGAGAAGCCAAATATTGTCTATAGCAATGACAGCAAAAATTTGGAAAGAATGAGTTTCTTCATCTGGAATCTTTAAGAACTCTGAAAGATTGAGGATATTATTAATCCAATTAATGAAGGGCTGCCTTGCAAGTGAGGATGTATCAATAGGCCAGTTTGAACGTCTCCAGAGGACTCTAGAATAGATATAGTTGAGGAAAATATGTGGAATGTCTTCTTTTTCAGAGTTGCAAAGAGGACAAACAAGATGCTCTTCCTCAAGATGAATAACACTTTTAAGCTTAACTCTGGTGGGAAGAATATTATGGCTTATTTTCCATAGAAATAATTTCAGTCTATCTTGCAATTTCAATTTCCATAATCTTTTCCAGTTTAGAGGTTGGGTATTGAGATTAAGATCGTTATTGACATTGACGAGGGTAGCGTAAGCTGATTTAACTAAAAAAATTCCAGATGAGTGATGCAGCCATTTTATTTTATCCTGGACTTGAAGAAAGTTATGGTTGGCTAGAAATATTTTTTGGATTTCTCTTGAGGAATTTTTCAAGAAAAGGTTGTTAAGAAGAAGGACATGCCAACATCTTGGTTCCTCTAGAATTAGTTCAGAAATAGACATGTCATGATCAGGAACAGAATTAATGTTTGGAGTAGGGAGTGGAATGGAACCAAGGATGGTAGGGACCCAGGGATCAGTCCGAACCTTAGCAGAAGTGCCGTTATTGATTTGAAAATAGACATTGAGCCGCAGGAACTCTCTTTGTTTAAGCAAGCTCTTCCAAAACCATGAATTTGAGGATTTTGGAGATATTTCCAAAAAGGATTTGGAACCTAGGTATTTCCTTGAGATGACCTCTTTCCAGAGGCTTGTTGGACCCATTGAGGATAGTCCAAGCATGTTTAGTGACCAGGGCAGAGTTAAAGACAGACATATTTTTTAACCCAAGACCTCCCATAGATTTGGGCAAGCAAATGGACTTCCAAGATTTGGGAGTAAATTTCTTATTGATATTATCCACAAAACCCGACCAAAATTTACAAAATAGAGAGTCTGGTTTTTTGGTCGTAGCCTTAGGAATAAGGGTTGAGGACATATCATAGGATGGCATAGAACTTGCCACCGCTTTTAAGAGGACATTTTTTACAGCTTGAGGGAGGATTTATGATTTCCAGCCTTGAAGTTTGTTATGAATCTTCTCCATTAAATTAGTTAAGAACTTTTTCCTATCAAGACCATTAGAAAGAGGTAAGCCCAGGTATTTAGAGTTTGGAGGAGAAACTCTAAATTTGAAAAAAAAAATTACAGCATTGATGGAGGCTAGAGTGGTGTTTCTACTGAAATGGAGAAATGATTTACCCTCATTGATACACTGACTAGACCAACAGTTAAAAGTATCAAGGCATTCAAAGAAGTGAAGGGCATTAGTTGCTATGGCCGATCCAAAAAGGAACAAGTCATCCGCAAAAAGAAGATGCAAGATGTGAGGACCACCTCCGGAAATCTTGATACCACTTAAACAATTAAGCTGTTCTTTTTTAAAAAAGAGCCTAGACTGGACCTCCATTCCTAGGATAAAAAGGAAAGAAAATAACAAATCTCCCTAATGAAGACCCCTAGTTTGGTGGAAGTAACCTTAAGGGGAGCCATTAATGATAATGGAATAGGTCACAGTAGAAATACACTCTTGGATCCAACTGATCCATTGTTGCCTAAAACTAGCCTGTTTTAGAATAGCAAGAAGGAAAGACCATTCCATAGAATCAAAAGCCTTTGCCATATCTATCTTAATGGCCATATGACCAAGCCTGGTAGTCTGTTTTTTCATTTTGTGTAAGATCTCCTAGACCAGAATGGTATTATCTTGACCCAAACGACCTGGAATGAAGGCTGATTGATATGAGGAGATGTATTGGGAATGATGCTTTTAAACCTATTGGCAAGAATTTTTGCTATAATTTTATAGTAAAAATTGAACAAGCTTATGGGTCTTAATTGGTTGATATCATTGGGATTGTCAACTTTAGGGATCAAGATCAAATTTGTGTGATTGAGTTCCTTGAGCAATTTCTCATGGATAAAATTTTTTTAACAACAGCTATCAAATCAAATTTGATAACCTCCCAAAAATTGTTGTAGAAGAAACCCATAAACCCATCCTGCCCGGGAGCTTTAGAGAGGGGGAGGTTCTTGACAATAGATGTGATTTCCTCAACATCAGGGATTTTACACAGGAAGTCATTTTCAAAGCCAAAAATCTTCCTTGGGAAAATATTTCCCAAATCATCAGGAAGTGGAGGATGAGGGGAAGAGAAGATCTTTTGGAAACACTCTTGGATCTTAGAAAAGATAATGGATTGATGATTCATCCAATTGTTCCTGCCTAACTTGAGACAATCAATGTTGTTTCTTCTACGTTTGATGGAAGTGGAGGCATGGAAGAATTTTGTGTTAAGGTCGGTAGTGGTGAGCTAGGTGATTTTGGATTTTTGCCTCCAAAGGGATTCCTCTCTTGAGAGCAACTCATTAATGTTTTCCTTTAAGTCAGCTTCCAAAGAACTGGAGGAGGGCTGATCGTCAAGATCTTGAAAGGAAAAGAGATTGGACATCAGAATTTTAAGATTGGATTGGATGTGTCCAAAACTATTAAGATTCCATTCCCGAAGGGTTTTCTTGGTGGCTTTGAGTTTTTTAGAGAGGATGAAAGAGGGGTGATTGAGCTGCATAATTGCATATTTTATCTATTTAAAACCAATAATTTTTAATTGTTTTATTATTTTATCATTGGTTTTAGATGGATAAATTGATTAAGAGGCATAAATCCAAGTTGTGAATTAAATTGATTAAAAGCATAGTTTATGCTTGATTTTATAACTTGTGATTTATTTGGACAATAATTTCTCATGCACAACACACTCTTAATATTTTATTTTTCATCTCTTGTTTAATTTTATTTATTTTAGTTTCTTTATTTTATTTTATTTTATTTTATTTGTCTAAGTTTTACTTTTTATTATTATTTATTTTTGCTTGTCTAATTTTTATTTTATTTTATTTTATTTTATTTTATTTTATTTTATTTTTCTTTTATTTTATTTTTTTTTATTTTCTGCGTTGGCTAAACGACATGTCGTTTGGTCAGCAGACCAAAACGACATGTCGTTTTGCGCTGAGTTGATTTAACCGTTTAAGACTAAACGACGTGCCGTTTTGTCAACAGACGAAAACGACACGTCGTACAGCTCGTCTTCAACCTCTCGATCGACCGCCTCGAGCTACAGTGCACTCCATGCACAGCAGCTTCGAGCGGCCACCGTGCGCCGTCCTCCGCCCACCTGAAAGCCACCAGCCACCCCAGACGACGCCGACGATCACCATGCACGGCCAAGAACAGCCCGACACCACGGCAGCAACACCCCATGCACGACTCTACATCAACTCTGCATGCGTTCGGCAATTGTTCCTCCGCCGTGCCCAGCCATCTACTGCCCACGGAAGCACCATTCCTCCACGTCCAGAAGCATTACATCCACCCGTGAGCCATGCACGGCCAATAACTATCTTCCTCCGACAACAGCCTTCCTCCATGCACTCGTTCGGACCATGCATGGCCTCAACACAGCATCCTCTTCTCTACCCTCTCGGAACAAAGCAACGTGAATCTTACATGGCAGCAACTTGCAGAAAACACATGCGGAAAGCTTGTCACGATCACATGCAAAGGAAAACACAGCTTGCAGGAAACACATGCGGAAAGTTTGTCTCGATAACAAGCAGAGCAGCAGTTGGTGCACGCGGAGACAGAGAATGATGGACGAACGTGCTGACAGACATGCAGACGGACGAACGTGGGCAGCGAGAGAACAGAAAGAAAAAGAATAAAAGAAAAAAAACAGAGTGGGAGACAAGGATCTGCAATTGGACATGGGCTGGAAGATGCACTGATAAAGAAAGAAAAGTTCGGCCAGATGAAATAAAGAAATGGAAGTGGACTACGGCAACTAGTTCTTGTTGATTTTTTGATGCCTATATAAGGCTTGTAAACGAATGAAGAG
>QEOT01124297.1:195424-334715 GCA_003123785.1 Pterocarya stenoptera | reverse complement strand
CTCTTCATTCGTTTACAAGCCTTATATAGGCATCAAAAAATCAACAAGAACTAGTTGCCGTAGTCCACTTCCATTTCTTTATTTCATCTGGCCGAACTTTTCTTTCTTTATCAGTGCATCTTCCAGCCCATGTCCAATTGCAGATCCTTGTCTCCCACTCTGTTTTTTTTCTTTTATTCTTTTTCTTTCTGTTCTCTCGCTGCCCACGTTCGTCCATCTGCATGTCTGTCAGCACGTTCGTCCATCATTCTCTGTCTCCGCGTGCACCAACTGCTGCTCTGCTTGTTATCGAGACAAACTTTCTGCATGTGTTTCCTGCAATCTGTGTTTTCCTTTGCATGTGATCGTGACAAGCTTTCCGCATGTGTTTTCTGCAAGTTGCTGCCATGTAAGATTCACGTTGCTTTGTTCCGAGAGGGTAGAGAAGAGGATGCTGTGTTGAGGCCATGCATGGTCCGAACGAGTGCATGGAGGAAGGCTGTTGTCGGAGGAAGATAGTTATTGGCCGTGCATGGCTCACGGGTGGATGTAATGCTTCTGGACGTGGAGGAATGGTGCTTCCGTGGGCAGTAGATGGCTGGGCACGGCGGAGGAGCAATTGCCGAACGCATACAGAGTTGATGCAGAGCCGTGCATGGGGTGTTGCTGCCGTGGTGTCGGGCTGTTCTTGGCCGTGCATGGTGATCGCCGACATCGTCTGGGGTGGCTGGTGGCTTTCAGGTGGGCGGAGGACGGCCCACGGTGGCCGCTCGAAGCTGCTGTGCATGGAGTGCACTGTAGCTCGAGGCGGTCGATCGAGAGGTTGAAGACGTGTCGTTTTCGTCTGTTGACAAAACGGCACGTCGTTTAGTCTTAAACGGTTAAATCAACTTAGCGTAAAATGACATGTCGTTTAGCCAGCGCAGAAAATAAAATAAAATAAAATAAAAATAAAATAAAATAAGATAAAATAAAATAAAACAAAATAAAATAAAATAAAATAAAAATTAGACAAGCAAAAATAAATAATAATAAAAAATAAAACTTAGACAAATAAAATAAAAGAAAATAAAGAAACTAAAATAAATAAAATTAAACAAGAGATGAAAAATAAAATATTAAGAGTGTGTTGTGCATGAGAAATTATTGTCCAAATAAATCACAAGTTATAAAATCAAGCATAAACTATGCTTTTAATCAATTTAATTCACAACTTGGATTTATGCCTCTTAATCAATTTATCCATCTAAAACCAATGATAAAATTGTAAAACAATTAAAAATTATTGGTTTTAAATAGATAAAATATGCAATTATGCAGCTCAATCAAGGGGATACCATAGAATTGTAAGTTTCAAGCCTTTTTAATCACAGCAAAGATAGAAGGGTCCCAGATCCAGAATTCTTCAAATTTGAAGGATTATGGATGGCTCTTCCTATTTGATGTGTCTAAGAGGATGTGACCATGATCAGAGGTGACCCGAGGGAGAATGGTGAGCGTAGCTTGTGGGAATAGATCAATCCAAGAAGTGTAAGCTATACCTCTATCAAGTCTCTCCTTAATCAAATGAGAACCAAATCTATTGTTGGACCATGTTTATTTGGGGCCAGAGGAACTTATATCCACAAAGCCTAAGTTATCCAAAAACAAATTGAGATCTTTCGGTTTTAAGGTCTGAGCCAAGGGCTTACCCCCAAACTTTTCAGATTGGGAAATAATTGAGTTAAAATCCCCTATGGCTAGAATAGGACCAGAGAAAGATGAAGATATAGCAAAAAGGAGTTCCCAAAATAATTGCATAGCACGATATTGAGCAGGACAGTAAACCAAGTTAAGTAGCCACGACAAGTGGCTAGGATCAGAATGCATCAAAACAGAATTAATATTACTAAAACAGTGAACTGTTTCTATATCAACCCCAGGTCGATACAAGAGCAAAAGGTCCCCCCAATTACCAGAAGGGGGAGAAAACACGAAATAAGCAAAACCTAACCTATTAACAACACTTGCATAGTCTTTAGAAACTAACAAACATTCTGAAAGAAAAATAATATCAGAGTTGTGAATCCTAATATTTGCCCTAAGTGATTTAATTGCGTGAGGTTGAGCAATACCTCGACAATTCTATGCTAGTGGTCTCATGGATCTTCAGGTGGCAGTGAGGACCCTACCACATCAATCATTGGATTCATAGGGAAAAGATTCATGGTTTGAGACTGGACTTTGTTACCCATAGCCTTCAGATGTTGATTCTAGTATGGAGCGTATCGGATGAGCGTTGGGCTTTTCTTCTATTTTTTTCTCTAGTTCATTCGTTTCTTAAGTTGTTGAGTAGCTTTGCATTGGCCTAGAGGGACACTCAGATTGGCTGACCCATCTTCTTCTACTATGTTTTGTAGAAGTCCCCAGGTCCAGAACATGGCCAAGCGATTTCAGGCTAGTTTGTCCCATCAGTCACTTGATCCCTTTCTCTCGTAGGCACCTTGCCTCATGGGTGGTCTTGGTACCCTGTAGCCGGGTATTGGGCCAAGGCCCATTGAATTTTGTGAAGTGAGGAAAATCCCTTATAGGATGGCTATTGATATTGTTGCTTTGAGTTTGGAGTAAATAAGTTATATGGTCTTGACCAGCATTCGTTGCTATATAAATATGGTCGAGTTGCGTTCCAAAAAAAAAGGTCTTGAGTATTAACGTCTTTGTTGGTGGCCATGTACTAATTCGCCTGCCGCTAAATGCAGTTGACGTGATGTGGTGTTGTTGTAGTTGAGTTTAATGGTATAGTTTGAGTACATATAAAATGGTCTAAAATAAATAGTTTTGAGTATAAATATGGTCTAAAAAAATAGTTGGCGTATAAACCAGGGCAAAAGAGATCAGTGTGGACCCAACAATTACCTCATAACAATTAAAATAGTGCAGGACAATTAAATCATTGAAAACGAAAAGGGAGGAAAACCTGGAAAAGTGAAACTTTCCATTTGAGCAGTAAATAAAAATGGTTAATTATCAGTGTCCATAAAATTTATCATAAAAAATAGAGTATTTAAAAGACAATCATTTCTTTAAATGTGAGATTATCACTAGTCCCAAATGTTTAAACTGAAGGGAAGATGTAGATCATTTTATTATTTAATTTATATCTTTCTTCTCACGTGTGGGCTAAACTGTCAAATTCAATGAGTGAGCACAACACCTGGAATATCACTGTCAGGGTTTGAACTCAGGACCCATGCTCTTATACCATGTCTATTATTTAATTTATATCTTAACATTAAATGTACATTTGCTCGCTTTAGATCTGCACAACACATTATTCTTTAATCATGATGTAAAATAACATTACAAGATACTGCAATGTTTTATTCATATTTCGAGACTACATGCATATATATTAAGTAGCCATGATTTTTATTTGACTCATTACAATAATCTCTACAAGTACCACTACAACAAGTTGAAGCTTTTGCCACGAAGGATAGTAGTCAGAACAAGTTTGATTTAGTTAGGAAAAAACCTTTTCCACCAATTATTCTGGTGGCTCGCTCGTGGCATATAATTCATGGCGAATAATATATTACCCACCAAGATTTGATTTCACGGCAAAAGCTACATTTTCCCATGACAACAAATGGCGGCAATACCTGTTTTTCTCTGTGGGAAATTAAGCTGCCACCCAGACTATTGTGATGGGAAATAGTCCAATTATCTACGGAAGTAATGCTCGGAAAAAAGCCTTTATCCATGAAGGCTTTGGTCAAAACTTTAGTGGCATAAAGTTTTTCCCCATCTACTGATTGTCACTAGAGTTGGTTTTGGGATGACAACTTTTGATGACAATTATGCAATACTAACCTTGACATTTGTTGGGACTACTTACTATCCACCTGGACATATTTTGGAAAATACTTATTCTCAATGACATTTACTGGTGACAAAATTCTTTTATCCATTAAGGGTGTTCATGACAAAAGGAATTGCCTAATATGTGAAGTTATGACAATTGCCTTTATGCTAGCAGACATAGCTAGTGGAAATTAGTCACTCCCATGATATGCATTGAGGGGAAACTATTATTTCTTGTGAACTTATGTGATTGCAAACAATTCATTTAACATTAGTGGTGTTGGTGGGAAAAGAAAACTCAAACTGGAAGAAGTATTTATCCATCACAATGACATTGTGGGAAGATACTTTTTCCCATTACAAGTTCCCATAATCTATAGTTTTAGTAAGAAGTCCATGTGTGCTTTCCGTTTATTTTTTTTGGCCACGAGTTGCTGTTTTCCCACAAAAACAGCTAGACAATTTATATCAGTGGTACAAATTAAACCATCTGGATAGTTTATTACTCCATTGCATCAAAATCTGTTTTCTCACCCATCTGGACACTTTATATCATTTTTTTTTTATCACCGTAAGACAACTAGTACAAATTAAACCTTATAAACTCCAAGTTATCCCACCAAACAATCCAGAAATATTGGTGAAAATAAAACATCAAAATATAACAACCGAAATATTAGTTTTTTCATAATAACCTGGCAATTTACATATATAACCACAATCATATTTACAAATCTGCCAACATTGTTGTGTCACCATCATATAGACAAATATGCCAACATTCATACCAAATAGTTCAAGGCCATTTACAAACATCTTGGTTACAACTGAAATCCAAGTACATGAGGGAATTATAAATTCTTGCTCCAACAGCATGCAAGCTAAGTGCTATTGATATATAGAAAGATTACTAAGGACATTAAATGTTGCTTAATCTTGTTCTCCAGACATTCAGATTTACCAATCTGACTCCACAAAGCATGGTGCTAAATGTTTCCTAAAATTTAGCAAAAAGCACTAAGTCAAACAAAGATACTTAATTGGAGAATGACATGACAGCAAGGGTGGGAAGTTTCTATAGTAATTGTGTATCCATACCTTGAACATTAATTTTAATGTAATTAACTCTTGCCCATATAGCATATTAAGATTTTTACTCTAAAAATCTTTACTCTAAAGATGAATTTGGAATATGCCAATATCAATCATCACTGTTGTTATTCCCATGCAATTATCACTATATACCTACTACCATTAATGTTATGCTATTGCAAGTACACCAGTTGCATATTCTAAGAATAGATTTGCTATAGGCTTATCCATGCTATATAAGAATATCAATTCTATATATCCCAAAATCTGTGATTCAATCTGACTTCATGAAACCTACTATTAAGGGAAAATCAATTGTTGAAATTCTACTTGTGATTTCCCATCTACCATAGCAATGGATTGGCTATTATGAGAGAATAAACTGTGTATATATATATTGGCAACCAAGTCTAAAATATACACATTAGTATTAATAATATCACAATTGGTACTGACCAATCACCATGAGATATTTCCTGATTTGCACATATCCTAAGTATTTCAGTGTGGGTTTAACCTACTGAAATGCTACTTAGTTTGTAGGTTATCTTGGCATATACTGCAACCAAAAGAGCAAATGGTTTATTAAAACCTGAAACTTATGGGGTTCCAGCAAATTGGTGTGTGTGATATCGAATAGAACTGGAATTTTGCATACATGACTTGGAAAAAAAACAGCTGCAAGTATTAATTCTTATAAGACTGAAGAAATACAACCCTAGCGAATATCGTTCATCTGAAATTGCTCTTCATGTCCACCAACTCTTGCTCTATATTCCATGATCCATATGGCTGAGCTGAGACTTGCTCCAACCTATAAGTTTCTAATACGGGTGATATTAGCCTACTTGATCAGTTTTCAGCCTTGTGCAAATCACAAGCATATGCAATAAACTAGTATATGTAATTGTGAGAGAACCTACCCTTTCATGAAAACCTAATCTGTCCCTGTCAAGCTACTCAACCAAAAGTGATATCTGGTGTTTTAACAATTCACCCAGAATACCAACAAGGGTCTGAATTTGGTACTACTAGTTTATAGGTATCCACCCTAACTATAATATGCAACTACCAAAATGTGTATTGAAGAACACAAGTCCATGGCCATTGGATTGTTACATATCCAATAAACAATCCACAAAAAAATCTCACAAAAAACCCTCCACAAAATAGTAAAGAAAGTGAGATGTCTAAGCATCTTGGTGAGTCTACACCTCCCTCAATCTCACTCATCCGATAGTCCATTAAGACCTTTTTATGCTCAGAAAAATTCTTCCGCAACGCTTCAATATCACCCATCATCTGGTCTAATTCGCTCTTGTACATTTCTGCATCACTCTTGTTCCGTTAATTCTCCTTCTATAGACAAATAAATGCTCTAGTCTTCTTCATTGAAGGAGAGGGGTCCGAAATGACCATGTGCCCCATCCCTATTGCATACCCAGATTTTTTTCCCAACACTCCTTTGAAGATAGTGTCAACTGCTTCTTCAACAAGCTCTTCAGACTTTTTTGTCAGCTAACCTCTCCACCATTACATTTTGAAAAAATCAGATGAAAGGAAAATCAGCATTGTTGTTAAACACCTATGTAGCCTATAGTCTTACTTAAATTAAATTAAACACAGTCTTACATAGTTGTGTTCAGTTGCTACATTAATGAATTTACCCTTTCGTGTTGACCAGTATGTTTCCTTATAAAATGCAACCATGTTTGGCGTTGTCTCCTGCTTAAACACACAAGTAACAGTAAGGTTATACATAAATAAACATATTAATTAGGACTTATATATACCCATACTGTAGACAAACATTCTCCTCTAATATGCGTATAAAGGATTTCCGCCCACCGATATGTTTGACGTTCAGTTTTTGTCTGTTTGAACTGTTTCTTCTGGACTTCTCCTGCATTTGTTTCTAAGAAATTAAATCCCATTTTCGAATAGTGTGTTTCTCCAGTTTAACATAATAAAGAAAAACCCAACTCCATTTTGTACTTCTATTTGAGTCACTTAACACCATGTAAAAAAATCAATTTTCCTTATTTGGGACACTTAATACTAATCTGAAGGTAAATCACAATATACCTTGAATGTCGAACTTGCCCACCATTCACATAGCTTTTCCCATATAGGTTTCTCCACCATGTCCGTCCCACCATGTACGACCTCTTCATGTGATGCATATTTTAAATACACTTTGTGTAGTGCATAATGATATGCATTATACTTATCGCCCAAATGTGTTACAATCATCTCACGATGGTTGTCTCTTGTCCAATCCAGAACAAAATCAGCCTGCAATATCAAATATGCACTTCATTACAAGGGTTTGTCATCAAACGTGTAATTAGGCCAAATTAGTAAGCAACCAACTTTTGCACTTTCTTAGTACAAAGTAAAGTCCTACCCTAACATAGTCGACGAGCTCTTGCTTCTCGTCTTCGTGTACATAACTACAACTAGCATGCCTCGTGTCGGCATGTTCTTTGATAATTGTCGACCGTCGACCAGTAAATATAGAGGCATTCTCGCATGATGGCCCTCGATGACCATCTTATATAACCAAAAGGATCTTACCCACCTTCCTACGTCTTTCAAATAGCGTGCCCTCGCTGGCCCTCGACCTCATTTCTTACTAGGTGGATCTATATTAAGACATCAATTCATATAGCCCAATCACCTTATTTGCATCCATGAGTAACCAGGAAAAATTTAGTCCAAAGTAAAGATTGTTATGATTTTTCCACACCACATAATATATGCTAACTTAGTAGGAAAAAATGGATGCCATACCTGTATTAGTGTGACTCTCTCCAATATGTGCTCCACCCATTGCCTCTTGTGNCCCCCCCCCCCCCCCCCGGAAACTTTATAGATTTCACCATCCTTGGCTTTGCTGGAATTTCAAACCCAATGTAGTTGTAACATGCAATCAATTTGTGAGAGAATAGATTAGATATCATGTAAACTGATATTTCAATGCCTCTAATGTTTCTGTTGGTACCATTATAATGCTCTACTTGTAAGCATACTAAAGCCACATCTAGAAAAATAAAACCAATTTGGAGAGTTTATGGGCTGCGACTATTAACCACATGTACTATTTCTTCCTCTGTTTCCAAGAGAAAAAGGTCACCAAGATGTATACCCAACCTGGGAAATTTTTGTATTCTCTTTGTAAGAGACTAAGGTGGCAGACTAACCAATTGGAACCTAACTTGGTTTTTTGGCCAAGCATAATACATCTTGTAATGTGCATTTACCATATTGCATACTAACTGGAGACGAGTTAAACAATTGGCCACTTGAAACAATATTAGTAACTGATGGGTCGAGTCAACTCACTAACCACACTAATAAATTTATTTTAAAGTTAGATATGAAATAATACAATAGCAAAAGGAAACAACTCCTGCTATTTTTACAAACACTTTTACAAGTGTACTGAAATCTCATAGAGAAGGGAAACATCTACCCTCATGACATCTAATACATTTTCTAGCTTTTATAGTATGTATTTGAACCTTCACTGACCTGCTTTCTAGCATGTGCCAAATAACAGGCAGATATGTGTTTTCTACATGCATTGACATGCAATACATGCGCCCTATTGTAATAACTAAAAATCTAGTGGTAGATAGCAAAAATAATATCTAGTATTCTAAAAAAATAAAACTGATTGCTCAGATAAAATAACAAAAAAGAAGTTATATTAAGATGAAATGGTTGTAGGTGGCCTGTGTAAATTGCATCTAAGATCTCAGTACAAAAAACCCAATCACAGATTAAGGATAAGGCAAGAGAGACAAAAGGCAATGTTAGTACCTGGTTGTAGGTCTGGCTTTTGTGGCAGTAGGTGAATGAGAGAAGCTTTATGTGTAGTTTATGTAATAGGTTTTAAACTTTTGAAAATGCTTTAGTAGAAGAAAAAGAAGCAGCTCCATGCATAGCAAGACAAAAGTAAATGAGAGAATATTGAAGTGTCGTTTATGTGAAGAAGATAGTTTGAAAGAAGTTTAAGTGGAAGAAAAAAAGTAGGTGCATGCAAATCAAACTTATACCAAATCTAATGCCACAGCTGGAACCATAGTCATGACGCTGGCACAAGAACAGCAGCTCAACCCCTTGATTGTTTCTGGCCTTCAGTAGGTGCCATGCTAAACTGAACCTTTTAGGAAAGCAACTCAGAACAAAATACTGCTTTGTCTAACAAAGAGGATTGAGTGCCACCTGTCCATGGGAAATACTCTACCAGCAACTAGGCTTTGACCCATGGCGCCGTCTCCCATCTCAAGAAAATGACTATCTCGCCCTTTACCTCATCTCCCGCCCCTTACATAGTCCATAGCAAAGCATCATTAAATATTATCATCACAAAAATGTAAATTTTTAGGGTCAACAGTATTCCAGAAATTTCACTTACCATTTTTTTGAATACGATGATCTGAAATTAAACAATACACTTAGGCTGGAGTTGTGAGAATACCATCAATAATAAACATGGTTAGTTGCATGAATATTCAATTTATGTAATTTTAAATTCCTCAACGGTATCTAGACATTGTGGATTTTTTTTCTGAATCCCATAATCAGAAATTATACAACACACTTGCCTAGAAGTTGTTAGATATCAACAATAATAAACATGTTTACTTGGGAAGTCTAAAGGTTTTTTATTCCACTTTAAAATCCTCAACAGATTTTACTGCTTATTTATTATTGGTTGTGTAATTAAATCCCATGTTTACAGCAACACCTCAAAGTTGTGTCTTTTTTTGTACAACCTTAAGTTCAAAATTAAGACCACCTATCATGCATAGTTGCTTATAGATTGTAATTTTTAGATGTGGATTTGTTTGCATTTTCTGGCCATTGCATTATATATATATTTTAGATAAGAGTAGGCAGTCACATGTCTAATAGTGACCCTATCCAATTTTATTAAAAAAACCCTCGCTTATGCTGAGGAATACCGTGGTTACAAAACAAGGCACCTGTGTTTACAAAAAAACCCCAAGTACCAAATAAAAATACAAATATATGAATCCAAAAAACCTTCCCTCTAAACATGCCTATGGAAATAATATAAGCAAATAAACAACCTCAAATACCATTCCGCTTATGGACAAAAAAACAGGGCAACTAAAACTCTTTCCATTTCTAGAAAGCATATAACTCCCACTAACGCTCCTGCCCTTCAATACTTCCGCAAATGCTCTAGACCACATGCATCCATTCTAACAATACCTTTAAGCAAGTGAGGAATCTCCTTCTGTTCTAACGAATCCATTGAAACTCCACTACTACCAAGTCGGGCCAAGAAGTCAGTAGCTCTGTTCCCTTCCCTGTATATATGCTGCAAGCAAAAATTCATCGATGACAGCATCTAAACAATATCATCCCAATAGTCTTCTAAATACCAAAGATTGCACTTTCCTTCCTTAACCCAATTCACTACTATTATAGAATCCATCTCAATTATCAGGTTATTGAAACCTAGTCGTGTGCAATGTTTAAGACCTAATCACAGGGCCCTAACTTCTGCACAAATGCTACTACCATATCCATTTGAATCAGAAAACACATGTATAACCTTCCCAAACTCGTCCCTAACGATACCTCCTGTACCCAAGTTCCCAATATTATTAAAACAACTTCCGTCCACGTTTAACTTCAGCCATTCCCTCTTTGGTTTTTCCCATCTAACTGCAATTAACTTCTCCTTCCTTTTCACCTTTATTGGAATATTCAGAATATTTAGTATCTTGAAATCTTTCTCTACTAGCTGAGATGCCTTGTGAAGCTTAATCCCCACCCAATGAATCCAATATTTAATTGATCTCCATAGAGCCTGAACATTCTGCTTTATACCTTCCATTCTTGCTTTACACCTCCACATCCATAGATTCCATGAAATTATCCCAGGCACCAAACCAATAAGACAGCCTACCTGAGTTGATTTCTTTGCTCGTTTGATCCATGCTTCTACTGTGGTTATCCAAGATCGACTAGGAACAAACGGGATGCCTAGCATATTTGAAATAAATTTCCAGATTATCCTTGCAATATTCCCTCCATATAGAATATGATTAATATCCTCCAACGCCCCTTCTTGACAACACTCACACTTGGACACTAAGGGTATACCCAGTTTCCTTATGTGTTCATCCACACTTAAGCTGAGTTAATTGCCTTTCACATTATAACAGAACACTTTTTAGGAAGAGCCACATTCCATATCCAATCTGTCCATGAACTTTTTTGACAACTAATCCGAATCAAGTTCCAAGCACTCCTAGTCGTTAACTTCCCATCTGATTACCCAACCAAAGAAGCTGATCTTCCCCATTTCGACACTTAACCTCACCTACTATGGCTTCTGATTTTTCTTGCCCAACTAACTGCACCAACCTGTCCATGTCCTAGTTGTTATTCCTCATTATTTGATTCACCTTCAAATCAAAATCTCCCATTATCAAATGCTGCCCCATTAGAAGAACCGAATCCAGCCACTTATCCTTCCAAAAAAAGACATTCCCATCACGGATCCTCCACTTAGAATGCTTTAGGACAATCGAAATTTCACTAGCAACTAATTTCCAAAACCTGGAGTCTCTAACAGTATTTAACTCCAACGGATGTACCCCATACATAAACTTTGCACAAAAAAAATTCTGCCACAAAGAATCTAAAGCCAGCAAATTCCAGGCAAACTTGAGATGAAGTGATCTTTGAACATCAACCAGGCTCCTCAACCCAATCCCTCCTTCATCCACTGGTTTACAAATTTTATCCCATTTTACCCATTTTTTCTTTGGACTCCCATTAAACGAGCCAAAAAAAAGTACTAAATATTCTATTAATCTGTGCATAAACCATTTTCGGAGCATGCAATACTGAGTGGAAATGGATAGGTATACTCGATAACACTTGTTTCAAAAGAATCAATCTTGCCCCAGCAGAAAGTAGTTTTATTTTCCAGCCTTCAACCTTATTCCGAATCCTTTGAATAATATCCTGAAGATGTACTGACTTCAATCTTCCAAAAACAATAGGCACCCCTAAATATTTGACTGGAAAAGCTCCTTCCGAAAAACTAGTAAGTGATAACAAGTTCCTCTGTCTAATGTTACTAATTTTTTTGGAGAAAAAAATATGAGATTTGAAACTATTTACCTTTCTGGCCTGACCAGTCCGCATATGTCCTTAAGGTATCAACAATCTCCAAAACAGAAGATCTTCCTCCATTTAGAAAAATTACCATATCATCAGCCTATAAGAGGTGGGATATAAGAGGACCATGTCTCGGATGAGAATAGGCTATAATTCTTTTGTCCTCAAATTTCTTCTTGATCATGAGGGGTAAGACTTCCTCCACTAAAATGAATAAATATGGTGATAGAGGATCTCCTTGTCGAAGACCTCTTCCTCCCTTAAAGAATCCTTTTGCCGTACCATTCATAACAATAGAAAACCAGGGAGTAGTAACACATTTCATAAGCACTTGACGAACATGCCGAGAAAACCCAAATGCTTCCAACACATGGAATAAAAATTTCCAATCGATTGTATCATATGCTTTTGCAAAATCAATTTTTATCATGATGTTTCCTCCTCGGACCGGCTTATTAATGTCATGAATAAGCTCTTGAGTAAGGCTAATATTTTCAAAAATACTTCTCCCCGGCAAAAAAGCTCCTTGTTCTTTACAAATGATTCTACAAAATATTGAAGTAAAACGATTGACAAGAATCTTAGAACAAATTTTATAAATTACAGAACACAGACTAATTGGTCTAAAATTCCCAAATGACGTTGGGTTTTGAATTTTTGGAATTAGCACAATATAAGAGGCTGAGTAGTACCTTGGTAATTCCGATGCACTGAAAAAATCTTTCATAGCATCTAGAACATCATCTTGCACTAGGGACCAACAAGCTTGGAAAAAACCTGACTCGAAACCATCAGGTCCGGGACTACTATTTGTAGCAATGGAGAAAAGAGCATTTTTTTACCTCCTCCATCGAAGGATCACGTCCAAGCATACTATTCTCCGCATCTGAAACTGCTCCTGAAATTAACTCCTCTAAATTTGGTAGAGTTTGCCTCGGTGATTCTTTAAGGAATTCATTAAAATAAATACAGGCCTCTTCATGAATATCTTCTGGAGAATGCAGTAACCGACCATCAGCTAACTCCATTTTTATCACAAAATTTTGTTTCCGAGACTGCATGGCCTTAAAGAAAGTGGATGAGGCTTCACCATGGGACACCCAGTCTTGTTTTACCTGTTGAGCCAATCTTATTTCTTCCCATTTTAACCATACATCCAGCTCTATCTTATTTGCTAGCATCTCTAACTCAACATCCTCAAAGAACGCTTCTTGCAACTAGCTTCTCCTTCCTCCACTTTCCTTTCAAGCTTTTTAATGTGACTACCAGTCCACCCAAAGACCTCCTTATTCCAAACTCTAAGAACTAGTTTTAACCTCTTCATTTTTGTTGCAAACTTCCACAACCCCATTCCATAAACTTGTACTTGCCACTAACTGGAAACACACCTCCAAAAATCCTTGTGGGTGGTCCACATATTTTGAAATTTAAATGAAGCAGGACCATACCGAGAAGATGAAGCTGCTAGTCCTAAGATCATTGGAGAGTGATCTGAACATCTCCTTGAAAGATACTGAAGTTTAGTCGAAGGAAATAACCCCAAAAAATCCACACTACATAAAGCTCTATCAAGCCTTGCCCAAGAATGAGCCACCCCATGCTATCCACTGCACCATGAAAATTGATTACCAGAAAAAGAAACTTCCAAAGACCAACATCATCTATAAATGAATAGAAATCCTCCATAGTCATGAGCTGCCTTGGACGACCACCATGTCTTTCACAATCAGACCGCAGAACATTAAAGTCCCCAATAACTACATGAGGCAAATGCAAGTTATTAATATTCAGCATATCATTCCACAGCAACCTTCTATCCAAATACCGGCATTTAGCATAGACTGTCGAAATCAGAAAAGTTGAATTTATAAGTAAAGAAATGTGCTGATTTGAAGCACCCAGGACATCCACCTGCAAACCATCCTTCCAAAAGCAACAAACTTTGCCCTCTTGATCCACATTAGACAGACACTCATCAAAAGACAAAAAGGACTTCCAGTAACTCAATTGACCAACATCCCTAAAAGGCTCTGCCAAAAATAAAATAGAAGGATTATTATTGCGTAACAACGTCCACAAACGTCTTCTCGAGGTACGAAGTCCTCGAATATTCCAAAACATAATCTTATTCATCATAATTCAGAATGTGAGGCCCTACTTGGAGCCCTTACAGATCTTCGAAGAATTCTGTTGGGAGGTGTTGGCTTATCCTTTAACTCAGAGTCAGAAGAATCATCTTTATCCTTCGCTGGATGAGGAAAGTTTCTTTCTTCATCAGATTTTGACTCAATGACTCCCTGACCCTCATTTGAAAATTCCTTCTGCAAACTCTCAGAATCCATTTACTGTATACTATCAACTCCATCTGAGTATCATACACCCGTAAAGGAATATTATTAGGTTGTGGGACTGGCACAGAATTAGGCAGCAACACTAAATCACCCTCAGTTATAGATCGACTTGCCTCACCACACATCCGTACCTCTGTCCCATGCAGTATAGAAACTCCACTCAACCTATTCTTTGGTGACTCTACCTTACCATCCTCCTTTTCCAGCGCCTCAACCACTGCCTCATTCCCATCAGGTAATACAATATCCTTAGCGCTAGAATTTTCCATCGCCAAGGCCCCTGCCTTCGCCCCATTAGTGAAAGAAAGGTCCTTGTCGTTGGCTATCTCCAATGTCAAATCCCCTGATTATGTCCCAATAATCCTTTGAACTTCATTCAAGATAGGAAGATCTTGGCCATTGCATTATATGGTGTTGTATTCATATTCTCTATTTGAGGCATGTTTGAACTGGACAATACTCCCAAATGGGTATTGTGCCACAACCATCATTTGCGGGCTAAAGTGGAACTTGCAGAAGTTTGTGATCAATTCATGATCCCTTTGCAGCCCTCTAAGAGTTTGTGATCCTCCCCATGCATTATCTCCATTTGTGGGTTAATAGTTTTAGGGCGGTTGTTTATCTAGACGCCTATGCTCTAGCTACTCAAAGAACATTGGCATCATCCCTCTGCCACAACCTTTGAGCCACTTGACTGAGGTTGATAGCTTATAGGGGGTTGTAGCATGTTGCCTTTAAAGAATTTCTAAAATCTGCACACAACGTAAAAACCACTGGTGAGTAACCGAAATATTACCCTTTTTTACTAGCTAACAACATCTTGTTATGTTTTCCTTATTACAAAATATCCAACTAACAAATTTCATTCCTTAAATGTAAAACACTAGCTTTTACACATGGTTGGTACGCAATTAAAAACTATGTATGCTAAATCTGAGTCCTTGTACATGATAACCAAATGTCCTTGTTGTGCTTCCTCCATCTCACTACTTGCAACTTTGTTTTCTTTATTTCCATTATCGGTACCTCCAAATTCCTCAGCATCTGAGCTTTCCTGTAGGATAAATTGTTGACTTTGTTATTTCTAGCCACAAGAGTACCTACCCAGTATTTAATCAAAGCCCATACTTCCATATAGCTTTCGGTTTTCTCCTCCATCCTAGCTACACATCGATGACGCCATAGTCTCCAGATTACTATACATGGAGTTAAACCCACCAAAATTCCCAATTGGGATGTGCGAGATGCCCTATTAAACAACACTTTTATCCTTTCCTTCCAACTTTGTTGAGTGAAGAATAGGATTCCAAACTCTGCCAAGACTTTTCGCCAAACACTTTCCGCAAACTCTCCCTTACTAAATATGTGTTCTAAGTCCTCACTTTTTCTCTCCTTTCAACAGTTACAACCTGAAACAAGAGGGATCCCAATTTTACTGATTTGCTCATCTATGCTTAAACAATTAAATACTGCCCTCCATATACACATTGCAATCTTTTTTGGTAATAACTTGTGCGACACCCATTTAGCCCATTCAAACTTCGGCCTCCTTGCTCTCACAACCTCCCATGCTGACTTTGTTGCAAAATCCCCACTCTTCTCAGGTAGCTAGACTAGTATATCCTTAGTATTTCTCAAAGATCCTACTGTCTCCATTACCTCACTCGCCTTTTGTCTCCCGAACAGCATCTATAGTTTTTCAGCCTCCCATCTCTTGTTAGTAACCAATTCCTACAATCTTATGTTTGGTTCCTCTACCTCAATCACTGTTTCAAACAAAGGGCCCTCTTTTAAGAAATTATCATACCATAATGAGAGATTTCCTTCTCGAACCTTCCACCTTGAGTTAGTTAATAAATCCGGTATTCCATCCATTATTTTCTTCCAAAACATCAACCCCGACCTGTTTCTAAACTTCTTTCGAGATGCCCATTTTTCACGTACTTGTCTCAGAAAAACTTTGCCCACAGGGACTCTTGGGTCAATATCTGCCATAAAAATTTCATGAAGAGAGACCTATGCACTTCCGACACATCCCGCATCCCTATACCTCCCTCCTCCACTGGAGTTTCCTCCAAGCCTTCCACTTTCTTTTTCCTTTGTCCCTTATTCACCCCAGAAAAAATTTGAAAACAAACTATGAATCTTTTGTATCACAATTTTGGAACATGGAGGGTTGATATCAGATAAAGTGACATGCTTAAGAGTACATGTCGTAATAGGATTAAGTGACCCCTTGTGATAACAACCTACTCTTCCACCCTGATAACTTCTTGCCAATACTAATAATCAGTGTTTCAAAATGTCTCACCTTCAATTTGCCCTCCACAACCGGCACTCCCAAATAGGTAAATGGAAGGTGACCTTCCGTAAATCTTGTTTCCATCGACAACTCTCTCCTCCTTTGACAGTTCAGTTGCTTTGAGCAAAATATAGCAGACTATTCCTGGTTTA
Organism: Pterocarya stenoptera; assembly: GCA_003123785.1. Taxonomy (NCBI): domain Eukaryota; kingdom Viridiplantae; phylum Streptophyta; class Magnoliopsida; order Fagales; family Juglandaceae; genus Pterocarya; species Pterocarya stenoptera. The sequence goes on along the minus strand of QEOT01124297.1, from coordinate 317,823 downwards.
CTCTTTGCCCCGTTCATCTCTCATATGTCTTTACCACCTCCGTTAGGCATTGGATAGAGTCCTCACTAGCTTTAGTGAATACAACAATGTCGTCAGCGTATAATAAATGGGAGATAGAAGGTGTCCCACCCGATTGAGAAAAGAGCATGATCTTCTTCTCTGACAATTTCTTCTTTATTAATCTTGAGAGTACCTCTTCCATGATAATAAATCAATACGGGGATAATGGGTTGCCCTGTTAAAGCCCCATTTTCGACTTGAAATAGCCTTTGTAAGTGCCATGCATCATAATTGAGAACCACGGTATTGTCACACAATTTTTAATCAATCTACAAAAGGACTTTGGGAAGCCAAATGTCCGTAAAGTATGCTCCAAAAATCTCCAGTCCACCCTATCGCATGCCTTGCTCATATTTATTTTTAACATTATGTTTCCACCTATTCTTCCGATGTATTAGCTTTATCATCTCCCGTGTGAGTGTGATGTTTTCCAAAATGTTTCTTTTTTTCACAAAGGCCCCTTGTTCCAGAGATATTATATCTCCAAGTATCGTGGACATTTTATCCACTAGTATTTTGGAGAAAACTTTGTAAATAACAGTACATAGGCTGATAGGGCGGAACTTGTCATAACTCTGAGGATTTTTAATTTTCGGAATAACGACTAAGAAAGTAGAGGAATAAAATCTCAGAAGTACTTGGCCTTTGTGGAACTCCTTGACTACCTCCTCACGTCTTCCTTAATAATACTCCAAAACGACAAATAAAATACCGATCCGAACCCATTTGGTCCCAGGCTACTATCAGCTCTTATTGACGAGATCGCCTCGTATATCTCCCTTTCCGTTGGTTCTTCCCTCAGCTTAGACTTCATGCTCTCCGACACAACTAGTTGGATCAGGTTTCCCAAATCCGGTAATTCCACTGAATCTTCCTGGGAGGGGAACTCTTCAAAATACCGTACAGCTCCATCATGTACCATTTCCGTGGACTCCAAAACTGAACCATCAGGCAGTCTCATGCTTTTTACATAGGATTTCCTTCTACACTGGGCAATGACTGCATGAAAATATTTAGTATTCTGGTCTCCCTCTACTAGCCAAGATTTTTTTGCTTGTTGAGCCAGTCTCGTGTCTTCCCTTTTATACTAGATATCTAGTTCCACTTTGGTAATAAGGAACTCCTCCTCAATATCCTTATCATAGGAAGCCAACAAAGTCGTCTCATATTGTTCCAACCTTTCTTCTAGCTCCTTGATCACTCCACCTACTCGACCAAACACCTCTTTATTCTACTGCCTCAGTTTTTGTTTGAGCCTTTGTAATTTTCTAGCCAGTCTACATAGCCTTGAATTCCATATCATTAGTTCGTTCCAAGACTTCTTCACTACTTCTAAAAATCCGTCATGTGAAATCCACATGTTTTGAAATCTGAAAAGGGCCGACCCATACCTTCTTCCCTTCAAATCAAGCTTTAGTAGAATCGGCGAGTGATCCGATGTTCTCCTACTTAACAAACTCGCCGTAGCTTCAACATGAGTTCAGCCAAAATCAGAGTTAATTAACACTCTATCAAGTTTCATCCAACTTCTAGACAAACCTTGCTACCCATTGCACCATGACATTTGTCTTCCTTCTAGTTGTAAATCCATTAGCCCACAATTGTTTATGCACTCATTAAATTCCTCCATTGCCAATGGGGGTCTTCGTCTACCCCCAACTCTTTCCTCATCAGATCGAATGATGTTAAAATCCCTCATTTCCACCCAAGCCTTAGTAGTACTTGAGATGTTTGCCAAATGTTCCCCAAGCTCCTTTCTATCAGCTTGTTAACACTTTTTATAGACAAAAGTTGCTAACAATGGACCACCTGGGTCTGTGAAAATTGCTGACAACGACTGCTTGTTCATAGCCACAACATCCATTTTTATTTCATCCTTCTAACATATCCATATTTTTCCTCTAGCTTCCACATTAGAACAAACATTGTTGAATTGCAAACTAGTCCCCCACTTGTGTCATTGCGATACCTCTTGGAAAGGTTCCAATACAAGCAAAATTGAAACATCATATTTTCTTACCAACTTTTGTATTCTTCTTTTCGATGTGCCCAACCCCTTTATATTCCACACCATAATTTTTTCAATCATAGATTTAGTTTTTTTGGTTGGGCTTTTGCCCTTGTAGACTTCCTCACAAGTATATATTCTGCATCTTGAATTCCCGAATCACATTGGGGAATTGTCCCTAGGTCTGAACAATAATCCTTTTGGGTTTCCTTTACAATTTCAATTTCCCCTTCAGACAATATCCAAAAGCTATTTCTGCAAATCAAATTCCCCTCTTCCTTATCACTGTCATACACCTCCTCCACAACACAAATGTTATTATTTGAAATAGAGTTGCCCCCCTCCTTTCGGAGCTCCCCTTCCTCCACTTGTTCCACTACTTTCATGCATTCTTCCATTGAATTTTCCTCTCCCTCCCCACCTTCAATTCTCAACGGCCTATTTGTTTCCTGCTCGAGGCCCCTGTCTTGGGTTTGAATTTCAAATCTCTCACCATTGTCCCCACCCTGTTTCACATTATCCTGTTTCACCTCTACCACAGGCAGTGCAGTTTCCCCACCCATAGGTATATTATCATGCTTGCTTCTTTTTTCCTTCCAAACCATCTCTTCTCCCTCCTTATCAACCACTCTCTTCCCTTCCTTTATGCTATTATTGGTCTTTTTAACCTCCCCAACTCTGCACACCACATCTTTATGACCCTATCTAAAGCAGTTTTTACAATAAAAACCTTTCTTCTCATAAATTACCTGCTGCCATACCTATTTTTTACCCGTTACCAATGGAAACCCAACAACTGGTTCTTCTTGCAAGTCCAATTCTACACACATTCTTGCACCTGTCGCCCTCGTCCTATACAAGGTCGCACTGTCGTGCCTAGGAATCTGCCAAACCGAGAGGCCAGAATCTGCAAACAATCCACTCTGTATAAGTGCAAAGGCAATCTTGGCAGATAAATCCACTAAGGTGCAATGGACGATTCATTGTTTACATCAAACCACTACCTTTCCCTCTCGCGCCCAAGATGTAAATAATCTTTTTCGTTTGCCAAGTGCAGCACATCATGAAATTCATCCATGAAGCTTACCATCGAACCTTCACAGAAGCCCTCATGTCTTTATGATCTGTAATCTCAATACATCAATAGACGGCCTTTTCGAAAAAAATTTTAATACCAGAGCAAATTTCAGTTCCTTAGCCACCCTTGCCATCTCCACTTCCGAGAAAACAAAACTCATATCACCGTTTATCATCTCTGGTTTCCTCAACGGAATTCTGAACTTCGCAGTCAGCACCGGTCATTGAAGGGCTTGGGCAAAAGAATGCCCACCCTCTCCGAAACCCTTCCTTTTCCAGCCATATCCTCACCAGCCCCTCCCAACCATACTATTCCATCCTTTAGGGGATCCCTAGTGTTCGGGTATATGTGGAGACTAGTTTTGGAGCTGAAAAAGATGTTTGTTGAAAGTTGGTTCGACTGTTGGCTCGAGGCAAATTTCGCTCGACATCCCTTGACATACCGCTCGAGCAAAGCTCAAGTCCGAGAAGGAAGATCGAGTCTCGTTCGACACTCCGCTCGAGCAAGACACAAACCCTAATGTTTGCTCGACTCTCGCTCGAGCCAATGATCATTTGGCTGTTCGCTCAAAGTGCGCTTGACACACTGCTCGAGCTAAGTACACAGTTTTTGCCAGATTAGGTTTCCAGTGCCACTTACTATAAATATATTATATTAGACTTGTGTTGGATGGCCTCAGGCATATTTTGAGAGAGAACAATTGTCTACCGGTGCATATTGTGTGAGAGAGCAAAAAGCTGTAGAGAGTGTAAGTTAAGATTGAGTGAATGTAATCTCCTCTGGTTAATAAGATTTCTACAGTTCTGTGGACATAGACAATTTGCCAAAACACATATATTGTGCGTCGTGTTCTTGATTGTGCTACTTTTACTTTATTTGCCATCATTGTGTGTATTTGTTTGCATAACATCATTGTGTGAAAAATTAGATATAAGTTCGGAGTTGCAATTTTGATCTATGTGAGATCGAGATTGCAAACTGGTGATACTTATGATTATTATCTATTTTTTTCAAAAATTGTTGGGAGGTGCAATGATGCATAAACGGTCTCCATTTAGATTTAAAAAAAGAAAAAAAAAAGCGCTTTGGCAAAACAACTATAATCCTACATCTGGTTCTTCAAATTGAAGATGAATTTCAACCTTTGAAACTGTAGCAACCCTAATTGGTTTTTTCATGTTATTATATTCTTTTTTTTTTTTTTTGAAATAGATATTTCATTCATTAAAGCAAATTCTGAATACATGGAGGAGATTCCTCAATAAGTATGCATTCTTCCATGCAAGAAAGAGCATATTTAGCCAAATGGTGGGCAATTACATTAGATTCCCTATGAACATGAACCATTGACCATTTACGAGTCTTGGTAAGCATAAGCTTAATGTCTCTAATAACCAACCTGAAAGTACTCCAACTATCATCTTTGTGTTGCACTGCTTTTACCATAGATAATGAGTCACCTTCAAGGATCAATTCTTGTAAACCCAGCTCAGCACAGAAAGAGGTTGCCCTACGAGCTGCTACTGCTTCACCAAGTAGTGGATTAGGATCCAGAGCCATAGAAGCTCAAAGAGGCTATGACAGATTCGTCCGAATTCCTCACAATCACACCAATCCCCAGCCTTGAGTTACCTTTGTCTATTGCTGCATCCTAGTTGGCTTTGAATACAAATGGTGGGGGAACAGACCAGTTGATATTAGGAACTACTTGGTTATGAGTTTGTTTTTTACCAACCTCAGTCTTGAATTGAATAGCAGCCAACTCTATTTGAATTAGATTAGATACATGGGAAGGAGAATGGAATTACTGCTAAAAAATCCAGGTATTTCTCCTCTGCCAGATAGCTTTTGCAGTGATTGCGAATTCAGTGACTTCTATAGAAGATAATAGGCCTAAAATAGATATCATAATGTCTTTAAAGGGGCCATCAATTATACATAGCTTTTGGATTCTTCTTGAGTTCATGTACCAAACATCCTGGGCTGCTCTGCAGGACCAAAGGGCATGAGAGACTGATTCAAGTTTCATCGCACAGATTGGGCAGAGGGGTGATTCACTTACTTTCCTTTTATACAGGTTCAGCTTCGTGGGTAGGGACTCATTTCCAGCTCTCCATAAGGACTTTGTGGCTTGAGATGTTTGGATACCCCAAATGTTGTTCTAGAATTTTGAAATGGGTTTTGGACTGATTATTGCCCCATACTATCCTCTTTTAACGAGCCTTGGAGATGATATGCACTTCTAACCGAGAACATACCATTGCTTGAACATCTCCAGGTCAGCATGTCTTGACTCCTGTAAGGGCTAATTGGGATTTGGCTTATTAATTTAGCCTCAGAGGCTGAAAAGATAGTATAGATAAGAGATAGATCCCATTGTAAAGTATATGGATTTATGAGGTTGGAAACTGGGGCTTCAGCATCTAAAAGACTAATGGGAGATTGTACTTTGTAAGTAGATGGGCACCGGATCCACTGATCCTTCCAAATCTTAATATTTTTTGCATCTCCTACTCTCCATAATAAACCTGCCTTAAGAACAGGCCTAGCTAGAAGGAAGCTTTTCCAAACATATGAATCTGTTGGCCTTGATTTGACAGAGAAGTAATCAGTGGAAGGGAAATACTTAGCTTTAAGAACCTGAGCAGCAAGGGATAGAGGGTTTTGGATGATCCTCCATCCTTGTTTGGCCAGTAGAGCTAGGTCGAAGAATTCAAAATCCCTAAACCCCAAACCTCCCATCTGTTTTGGTTTCCCTAAAGCTTTCCAACTCAACCAATGGATTTTGGATCTATTGTTATTTTGACCCCACCAAAATGATTGCAACAATTGATTGAGACTTCTAAGGATGGTTTTGGGAAGTTTAAAGATCCCCATGCTATAAGTAGGTATAGATTGCAGAACAGATTTTAGTAATGTCTCCTTTCCAGCTTGGGACAACATGTTGGTCTTCCAATTGATCATCTTAGCTTTGACCCTATCAAGTATTGAATTGAAAGCCTTGGTTTTGTTTTTGCCCACAAAGGAAGGTAAGCCCAAGTACTTGTCAAATGATCCTGAAGCTTTAATACTTGATTGCTGTATGATGGCTTCTTGAACCTCCAGCTTGGTGTTGCTGCTAAAGAGTATTGAAGTTTTCTCGAGGTTAAGTCTCTGATCCAATACTTGTTCATAGCTACTTAAAACCTGCTGCAGTCTGCGCCATTGCTCTAGATCAGATCTACAGAAAACCAAACTGTCATCTGCAAAGAGCAAATGATTGACATGAAGGGAACCTCGGGCAGCTGGGATTCCAGAGATTAGACCTTGAGTTTCAGCTTGGTTTAGACTATGGCTGATGAATTCAGAGCAAATAATGAATAGATAGGGAGATAGGGGGTCTCCCTGTCTAATACCTCAAGTTGGAGTGAAAGGTTCTTAAGGGACACCTTTTACAAGGATAGAATATGTGACAGTGGTGACACATTGCATCACTACTCTATCCATTCACTTTTAAAGCCTATCTTCCTCATCACTTTACATAGAAAATCCCACTCAACACGGTCATAGGCTTTGCTCATGTCTAGCTTGAGGGCCATAAATCCATTCTTCTTCCCTTTCAGCCTTGATTGCATAGAGTGCAGTAACTCGTAAGCCACAATCACATTGTCTGAAATCAGTCTTTCAGAAACAAATGCGCTTTGAGTGGGAGAAATTAGAGTAGGCAGAATGCTCTTGAGCCTGTTTGCAATAACTTTGGCTATTATCTTATAAAAGACATTACATAGGCTGATTGGCCGAAAGTCTAAAGCAGATTGGGGGCTTTTCTTCTTGGGGATCAAAGAGATAAAAGTTTGGTTGATCTCTTTAAAGCCCTTTCTGGTATTAAGTACTTCAAGAGCTGCTGATGTTACTTCCTAGCCTATTGTGATCCAATGTGGCTGGTAGAACACTGCTGGAAAGCCATCAGGGCCAGGCGAGCCTAAGGGGTTCATTTCTTTAATAGCCACTTCCACTTCCTGTTCAGAGTAAGGTCCTGAGAGAATGCTGTTCATGTCTGTACTAACTGAAGCATGGAAAGAATTAAGAGTTTCCTCAATATTACTTGGGTTGGATGTAGCAAATAACTTATTGTAATGTTCTTGGAAAACCGTTGCAATTCCTTGCTTACATGAGATCAGAACCCCATTTTCCTTTCTAATCTGTTTGATTGCATTCACCTGTTTTCTTTGGGTTGCACGTTTGTGAAAGAATTTCGTATTTATGTCCCCCTCCTTAAGCCATCTTTGTTTGGCTCTTTGTCTCCACTTCATCTCTTCTTCTTCCAAATAACCATCTACCTCTTTCTGAAGTGCTTTAATCTGATTACTAAGTAGACCAGTGTTGGACTCTTATAGCAGTCTAAGCTGTTCTCTTTTCTGAATGAGAAGCTTTCTCTGATTTCTAGATACCTCTTTGTTCCATGCTTTGAGTTTGTCTCTGCATATATTTAGGCCTTCTCTAGTAACAGCAAGATTTGAAACCATTGGAGATTTCTATATCCAGGCAGCTTTAATGATTTCAGTGCAACCCTCTTTTTGTCCCCATGCAGCTTCATACCTAAAGACCTTGCATATAGGAGCTTCTGGTTGGATAGAATTTCTGCAGTCAATAAATAATGGATTATGATCTAAGCATTGTCCTGCCAGAACATAGACTTGGTTGAGTTCAAATTGATTAAGCCACTTAGCATTAACCAAGGCTCTATCCAGTCGACATTTAGTGAAATCAGGGCCCTCCCTTCTATTACACCATGTGAATTTTGCTCCTCTAAAACCAATATCCATAAGACCACAGTCTACAAGAGCCCATCTAAATTGTTCCATTTGTTTAAAGGATCGAGTGCTAGAGCCAAAGTATTCATCCTGAAACATAACCTCATTGAAATCATCCATACACATCCAGGGATTATGAATTTTTGCATGGATCAACCTAAGAAGGTCCCAATTCTCCCTTCTTTTTGCAGTTGCAGGCTGGCCATAGAATCCTGTTATGGTTAGTTTCTTACTTGGAATCTCAGTAGGCACAATTATAGATATATGATGATTGGAATAGGAATCCAATTCAGCTCTTACTTCATTTTTCCAAAGCATGGCTATACCTTTACTCCTGCCAATACTGTCTACTGAGAAGCTATGATCAAATTGCATCTTGTCATGAATAAGTTCTATTTTTTCCCTTCTACATTTTGTCTCACTAAGAAAAACAACATCCAGGCGCTTATCCTTCACCATCAAGTGAAGTTTACGAACTGTCCGAGGGTTCCCAAGCCCTCGGCAGTTCCATACTAGGTGTTTCATGGTGACTGGCAGGGCTGGATCCCAGCCACTGCCATCTGAGCTTGTTTAGCTCTCTTTCTAGTCATAATAATCCCCTTGAGTTCCTGTGGCAGGCCTTTTCCTTGGTTTTGGATCATTTGACTCACACATAAACTCATCAGATGGGCTATTATTTCCCATTGGCCCCAACCCTCTGGCCCTTCTCCCACTTGGACTTATTAACCTTACCAGCAGTAAAGGTCTTAATGGGAGAGTTCTGTGAAGGCAGACTTACCTGAGCTGTATCTTTAGGAGGACTCCCTGTGACTTGGTTAAGTTGATACATATCGAGATCCTGGTTTGATAGAATACCTTTCGAAGTCAAAGTATCCTTTGAATGCCCTCCAGCTAGATGGTTGGTCTCGATGCTATCAGAGCCTACTGGAACGAGAAGATCTAGATGATCTCTATTTCCACTACTGTTGACTTTACCATGAACAGGTCCCCTTAGTTGGTAATTGTCAGAACTCCCGAGATCAGTAAGTTCTAAGTCTGCATTGGGTTTGCCAGATACATTCTGTCCCATCCTATCTTCCTCGAACATGCTTTCCTTGCTTTTATTTTGGCGCCAACTCTCTGAATTTTCAAAATCTCCTTCCTTCTTGCTGAAGCTTGGGAAGTTCCTCTTCTGTGAGCCAGGCCTCAACCAGGAACCATACTGGGGTATAGTTCTTACGACACTTTTGTTTCCTGGAAGGGAGGATGGGCATGACGAACCTGAATGTTAATGGCACCGCAATAAAAACAAAACATGGGAAGCCTTTCATATTTAAACGGAATCCAGAAATGTTTCCCTCCCATGTTGATGAACCTCTCCCGAGTTAGAGGCTTACAGATATCAATTAGCACTCTAACTCTAAGCAGATTACCCCAAGCCATACCACTAGCGTCCACGCCAACCGATAACACTTTTCTCGCAGCTGCACCCAACCTTTCTCCCGTGATTCTGTTCATTCTAGCAAAAGGCATATCGTGTAGCTGGACCCATAGAGGTTCCTTATTAAAAACAATATCTTTTGGAGCCATGCAGCCTACACAATTGAATAAACACACCAAGGCCCTGTCAAAAGACCAGGGTCTTCCTGCTAGGATACGTTCCTTCTCCATCGGGTTCTGAAGCTCAATCAGCAACCTGTTGGGGCCAAGGTTCTTAAAGGAGGCTTAACCCTCCACTTTTCATACCTTGCACATGGTAGCTCGGAAGGGTCCTCTATTCACTTCTTTCTCCACAATAATAAGAGCTGCCAGACAATTCTTACTTTTTTCTATAGAGAGTAAAACTTCCTCCTTTGGAATGAGGACTTCCTGTTTCTCTTCTTCCATAAGGCTTAACCCCTCATAGAGGTTAGATAGTTCTTCCGCCATAATGTAACAACAATGCTCACTTGTAGATAACACTTACCTTGACCTCTCTTCGAACTAGGTCCAAGAGGGAACCTCTGCTTCCAAAGAACAAGAGAGAGAAGCTCCACCTTTCTAGGAAAGAGGAGAGAGCCAATTGCTAACATGTTATTATATTCAACAACAGATCAGGCTGATGTACCTTTCCAGCTTCTAAATCTTTTTCATCCCTTCATTCCATCTTTCTTGCCTCCAACTCCAATAGCCAGCAGGTAATTTCTCTTCCTCTCCATCTTGTCATTTTTGGAACTGAATATAACCATATGGGAATCTGGAGAGGGATTTTTGGGGGTTTCTTTAGCCGAAATTTTTGTCTGAGATGAATTATTTGGGGCTTCTTTAGCCCAAATTTGTGTCTGTTTGCATTCGATTGTGTGCTTTCCTTTTAGAACACAAAGTATTCTTTTCTTCTTTTAATCTCATGAAATAGATGGTCGGTTCTATCAATGTTCCATGGGCATTGAATTCTGCATTTCAATCAATTTTGCTAAATGTACGGGTTTTACATATACGTATCCTTTTCATTGGAGAGTCAATTTACTGGAAGTCATTTTTGCTGATTGTTTTGTGGCAAGCGGCAGACCTATTGTAATTACAGTGTTCCAGTTCACTAAAAAAGAGGCTGTTTTCTGAGCAGAAACGAACACTGCAGTCTTGACTAATCTTAGTTTTACAGTTATTTCCTTGATTTCAAGAATTAGTTTGATTATTACTCGCAAAAAGGGGAAATAAAAGTTTTGTGCCTTTTGGATAATGAGTTGAGATAAGATGAATTGAGACGAAAGTTGAATAAAATATTGTTAGAATATTATTTTTTAATATTTTGTATGAAAATTTGAAAATATTGTAATGATGAGATGAAATATTTTTACTATCCAAATGGGGCTTACTTATTTTTATGGACTTTAATTGAAGGTGCTGGTGCTGCAGCAGTTTTAGATTACAGCTTTAACTTTTAACTATTTTTTATGAGATTTATATTGGTAAGGTCATGGGTGAATGTGATATAGATTAACCTAGTTATTGTATGTAAATGAATGTCATCTACATGTATTTTCTTGCTAAAGTCTATAGTTCTTAGAAAAAAAAATCCTAACAATTATTTTTTTGTGGGCTTCACTGGAAACTATACTGCAATTGCATTACATATTTTAATCTTTTCTTGGTATTTGTTATGCAGCTGAAGTGTAATCTTTTATTGGCATGTGCGTGTATATTCAACATGTATGTATTTCATTTACTTCCTTTTTTGTATGTTCTTCCCAATTTGGCACTGTATCTGTCATGCCATCTTGTTTAAACCTTCCTTTGATAGCAACTCTATTTGTTGGGTTGTTTGTGTTTCATTCCTCTGTTTAAGCTTCCAGAACTTCTTAATTTGTACTACTTCTGCAGGGAGACATTGATCTGCACCATCTTTTTTCCCTCTTTATTTCTGCAGCATTTTCTTAAAATTGGCATTTTGTATGTCCTGGTTAACTGTTCTTCACCATCTCATTTTCACATCTTTCCTTGTTCTTCTCTGCCCAATGATTGTCAATAAAACTTTTCAAAGTGCTAGACTCTGGAATTGATTGACTTATACATGTATTTCTACATTGCTGGCTTTTAGTGAGTAATGGATGCACAAGGAGAAGGAAACGTGTTATCATCTTCTTCTTGTACCCCTTATACTCTCGAAGGCTCTATTTGGATAGTGAAAGTGTTTCATCTTTCTTATTATTACAACTTTTCTAAATGTTCACACAAAATATAATAAACAATTCAACATTTTTCAAATTCTAAAATAATAATAATATTTAAAAATAATATTCTAATAATATTTTATTTAACTTTTAACTTTAATCTAAAATCATCTTATTTTATCTCACTATCTAAACCGCACCTTAAGGCTTGAACTCAAAATTCTATTTTGTCTGAAGAAGGTTTTACATGTCATTTTGCTTCCTCTTGAAATACAAGTCAATTTAGCATGATTCTTGATGAAGAAGGAAATGAAGAGGCTTGGTTTGTATGCCACTTTTGTTTTTTATATTTATTTATATTGCTTTGTTCGAAAACCTTGGTGGAGGTGGTGTTAGTTGATAATGGCTTATACTTCTTCTAAATCCATTAAACTGAACAAAAAAATGAGATGCCGGACGTTGCTCCTTAGCACATGGGCAATGGACACATTGGTGGAGAGAAATGGTAGCCCAAGCCCAACATGACTCTTCGCCAACAGGAATTGAAGCAAGAATGTGTGGGAAAAAAATGGATCATCAATGTTTCAATTGTATGAGAAAAATGGATAAAAGCTTGAGACAGGGTTGTGGAAACCGAAGGAAGAGCAGTCCACCCAGATTTATTCACGAGTCTCAACAAGCAAGAATAGTCCTCCTAGATTTTATTCAAAACATGATCCTTCAAGATCTTCCAAACAAAAAAGAAAAACAATTTTTGTATGGTATTTGGGTATGCAAGTCCCATGTACTTTTTTTGAATATAGTGAGCAAATCTGAGACAAGCATAAGAAAAACTCACATTTTAATATTGGGTCTTTTTTTTTTTTTTAAACGGCGTGTGTGAGATTTGTTCACTCTAAAATTTTAGCTAGCATTACTCTAAAAATATTATTATGTTTAGGGTATTTCAAGCAGTTAATTTATTTTCTCATTGAGATGAAGGAAGGTCATGTTGCGTGCACTTTCTCAAATAGAATTTGGTTCACTCTTTCTCAAATGAATACTGATACATTACTAGCGAAGCTGTACATGCGATATTTGGTATTAGATGGTTACAAATGTTGTGTGGCAGAAGTGTTTGTCCCTTGGAACATCAAATCTAGAGTTGTACCTAATAATTAGTTGATAATGTGCCAAAGTCAACAGAGCGCTAATAATAGGCTAAAAGATTAAGCCAACAATGGGTTACATATGGTCATGATTAACTATAGGACCAAAATCAAAAGGTAAAAAGTAGGTTTAGAGCTTTAAACAATGCTTACAACAGATCAAAACTCAGAAAAAAGGCTCACAACTAATAAAAATACTTCAAATGCATAGATTTAAGACGAAACATAGTTGAACGACAATGAAAATTTTGTGTGATGTAAAGTTAGCAAAAGAATTAAAAAAATAATAATTGCATGATTGAACTTGGTGTTTTCCAAGGGCTCTAATACAAAAACAAAATAGAAATTGAAAAAAGAGAATGAGGGTGAGAGACTTTGAGGGCTGCGTCTTTACTGTTCTCAAGTGTGATAGAATACAATGCATTAGTCCATATTTCCAGGACATGGAAATGGGATAAGGTAAATATTTTTGAAAATCTATTGATTTGATCATTGTAAAAATTAAATCAGTTGACTTAATTTTTGTGTAACCAAATTAGGATAATAGTCACATCAAATTATTGATTGATAATATCTTCAACTATGTTACGTCATATTGTAAAATTTATTTTTATGTAAAATAGATCTAATATGTCATATCTATGTAAAATCATAATTTATACCAAAAGTTTAACCTAATGAATAGAGATGGATTTAATAGTTTATATACTTTAACACGCGAGTTCTACTTTGTGAAATCTTAATACTTCTCTAAACTTAAACTTTTAAAACAAATCTAAATTTATCCCATGCTGAATAGAAATATGTCATTTTCATAGATGGAGTGAAAGAAACTTCATCCAATTCGACTTGAAAGAAAACTTTCATTTTTTCCAATTTCAAAAACGATGTACCAACAAGCAAACCCAATGTCAACCTTGCATAAGTCTAACCCACCATTTCGTCTTCATTAATTTTGGTTTCTAAATTTGGAAAAAACCAAAGTGGCTGCTCCATCTTTCTTCGCAGCCCCCATATTTCGTTTTCGCAGCCCTAGTGATTTGGACTTTGGAGGACTTTTGGTTCTCAATTTCAACCAGACCTTAACTTCACAATTTGGCTGTTGGGATTTCTGGTGTATTGTTTTCTTTTATTCGTTGGATGTGATTTTAAAATTCAAATAATTTTTGACTGAAAATTAATGAACAAAAGGATGGATTTGAAAATCAACAAAAGCTTGTGCAATTGTCGTTGACAAAGGAAAACTGAGATAGCAACATTAAAATGGCCTTAAACCACCCAATGTATGATTTAATTTTGTTCATTTCAATTCATTGAGTAATCTCCTACCCTCATTTCTTTTCACTTAATTTGATTGTTTAATTCTTGTCTTTATTGGCGCCACCTCGGTCGTAAAGTGAATCCCAAGAACCTTTATGTAAGGCCCCATTTGCCAGGAGAGTGTTAGGACGTGAGCGGTAAACGGTTGGCTAGGGTATGTGTTACGAAATGCAATAGGAACAAGAGAGAAAACATGATTAGTAAGTGTTAAGCCTTGGTTTTTAGGTGATTTCAAGATGAATAGAATGTTTCCTCTCATCACTCCAACTTTGGGAAGCATTGTGGATTTCCCCGCAAATTTTCCTATGCTAAACATTTGGTTCAAGAGCTTGAATACCCTATTGCTTAGGCAAAACAATAACCCACTTGTTCTGATAAATCAAGCAAATTTGCTAACTCCAAAAAGAAGTCTGTTCTCCAAGTACTCAAGAAAAAAAAATGGCTTATCTATTAAAGAAGTCACTTTAGGAAGATAATGATAATTCTAATGATGAGTCTAAGTCATATTCTGAAGCCTCTATTGATAATACCGATTCTTATGATAATATATTTGAACATGATCTAGCAACCACCTCAAGGCAATCCAGTGATTGATCCCTCATTTAAGAATGATGAAATTATTGACGTTGGTACAAGCCAACAAAAAATATTGAAGACAATTACTAAAGACCCATTGATTCCCGCTATTGGTTCAAACTAAAATATTCCTGCTGATTGGAGTACTATTAATTCTCTTGCTTTTAGTAGCTTTCCTGGTCAAATCTATTGTTCAGTACTACTGTTCATTATACTAGTAATACACCCCTTTTNTTATGTAAAATAGATCTAATATGTCATATCTATGTAAAATCATAATTTATACCAAAAGTTTAACCTAATGAATAGAGATGGATTTAATATTTTATATACTTTAACACGCGAGTTCTACTTTGTGAAATCTTAGTACTTCTCTAAACTTAAACTTTTAAAACAAATCTAAATTTATCCCATGCTGAATAGAAATATGTCATTTTCATAGATGGAGTGAAAGAAACTTCATCCAATTCAACTTGAAAGAAAACTTTCATTTTTTCCAATTTCAAAAACGATGTACCAACAAGCAAACCCAATGTCAACCTTGCATAAGTCTAACCCACCATTTCGTCTTCATTAATTTTGGTTTCTAAATTTGGAAAAAACCAAAGTGGCTGCTCCATCTTTCTTCGCAGCCCCCATATTTCGTTTTCGCAGCCCTAGTGATTTGGACTTTGGAGGACTTTTGGTTCTCAATTTCAACCAGACCTTAACTTCACAATTTGGCTGTTGGGATTTCTGGTGTATTGTTTTCTTTTATTCGTTGGATGTGATTTTAAAATTCAAATAATTTTTGACTGAAAATTAATGAACAAAAGGATTGATTTGAAAATCAACAAAAGCTTGTGCAATTGTCGTTGACAAAGGAAAACTGAGATAGCAACATTAAAATGGCCTTAAACCACCCAATGTATGATTTAATTTTGTTCATTTCAATTCATTGAGTAATCTCCTACCCTCATTTCTTTTCACTTAATTTGATTGTTTAATTCTTGTCTTTATTGGCGCCACCTCGGTCGTAAAGTGAATCCCAAGAACCTTTATGTAAGGCCCCATTTGCCAGGAGAGTGTTAGGACGTGAGCGGTAAACGGTTGGCTAGGGTATGTGTTACGAAATGCAATAGGAACAAGAGAGAAAACATGATTAGTAAGTGTTAAGCCTTGGTTTTTAGGTGATTTCAAGATTAATAGAATGTTTCCTCTCATCACTCCAACTTTGGGAAGCATTGTGGATTTCCCCGCAAATTTTCCTATTGCTAAACATTTGGTTCAAGAGCTTGAATACCCTATTGCTTAGGCAAAACAATAACCCACTTGTTCTGATAAATCAAGCAAATTTGCTAACTCCAAAAAGAAGTCTGTTCTCCAAGTACTCAAGAAAAAAAAATGGCTTATCTATTAAAGAAGTCACTTCAGGAAGATAATGATAATTCTAATGATGAGTCTAAGTCATATTCTGAAGCCTCTATTGATAATACCAATTCTTATGATAATATATTTGAACATGATCTAGCAACCACCTCAAGGCAATCCAGTGATTGATCCCTCATTTAAGAATGATGAAATTATTGACGTTGGTACAAGCCAACAAAAAATATTGAAGACAATTACTAAAGACCCATTGATTCCCGCTATTGGTTCAAACTAAAATATTCCTGCTGATTGGAGTACTATTAATTCTCTTGCTTTTAGTAGCTTTCCTGGTCAAATATATTGTTCAGTACTACTGTTCATTATACTAGTAATACACCCCTTTGCCTATATAAAAGTGCATGAATCCAACTAGTTTTGTAAATAGCCTTAAAATCAATGTTAGGAATACTCCATTTGTTGAAATTAGGGCAATCAAATTTTTCAACAAAGTAGTCTTCATCTTTAATAATATTAGGGAGTAAATTAGATCTAGAGCTAATAGATGAATTAGATCTAAACATTCTATTCATACTTAGTCACACTAATTTTATTGGTACCCCTTATAATATTACTACTCGTACAATGATTATTTGAATAATTTAAGATGCCCTACTATGTCTAATTATAAATGATATCAAGATGTTTTCATTTTCAGAGTAATGCTAAGGGAAGATAGTTTGAAACCTTATTGGAAAGAGAAATTCGTTGATGGACTGCCTCATCTTTTCGCTCATAAGGTCAAAGTTGAACTTACCGATGTTACTGGTTTGATTAACTATGATAATTTCACATATGGTGATAATATGAAGTACTATAAAAAAACATAGTATCGGCATGTATAATGATAAAAAATATTAAGTTAACAATTGAAAAATAAGAAAGCTAAATATGAAATGAGAAATTTTTGTGAATAGTTTGGCTTACCGCCTATTACCACACTGTAGAAAATTGATACAAGTAGCTAAATAGCTTGCTATACCATACAAAGGCATCTTCGGTTGAACAGTTAGGCAAGACTACGATGCCTGGGTAAACATCTCGTTTACCAAAGAAGACGTCGAGAGTTTAGGCAAGACTACGACGCCTGGGTAAACATCTCGTTTACCAAAGAAGACGTCGAGAGTTTCACTTAACCATTGCCCTCTGCTATTGCAAGAATATAGCGATCGAAGAGCTATCGCTAAGTTGCTTCGCATATTACGAAAACCATATTGCACAAAGAAGGCATGCTGCAAGAGCGTAAGTGAGTGGTAAAAAAGGAAAAACCCTATTTACAAAAATTCTGATAAATTCTATAAATTCAAAAAACACACGCCTACAAAACGTGGTTTTATCAGTGATGGCATCGGAGAATTTATCAGAAAATTGGATGGACCTATTGATAGGATGAATTTATCCTTCACGGATATCATAACCAAGCAAACATATCTTGGTTTGAAATTATTTAATTTTCTTAGTAGAGACAACAAGGCCATTTTTTTTATGACTTCAATAAATGAATACAAATATTTTTAGTGTTCATCAATAGATTTGGAGTATATAACAACATCATCAATAAATACTCTGGTAAAATGATTGAATAAATTGAAAATATCATTCATGATATTCTTGAATTCACTAGACACATTCTTAAGACCAAAGGGCATAACATTTCACTAATAACATTGAACCACAAGTAAATCTGAAGAAAACAATATTAGATAAATGAAAAAAAAAAAAAACCATGCGTTTGGTTACCAAACCAAACTCAACTCATCTCACTCATCATTACAACTTTTTCAAATTTCAATACAAAATATAATAAACAATTCAACTTTTTCAAATCCCAAAACAATAATAATATTAAAAAATAATATTCTAACAATATTTTATTATCTAAACTCAACTCAACTAATCATCCAAATGCACAATCCTTCAAGATTTACAACAAGAAATAAGTCAGATTAAGAAAGAAATAATGAAATTAAAAAATAAAAATAAAAATTTACGACAAGAAATAACAATCCTAAAAATTAATCAAGAATTTTATGAAAAACAATAAGTACGTCTTTCAGCAAGATAAAAATGATATTCCCCAAATAGAATCTATCTCTCGTAACGAGGAGGAGGAAAGTTTTCTAGTAATGGTCACAATAATACATTTTCAGAAATGACATGTTAAAGTAAAACTTGGAAACAATTTCAAGAAACAAAGAAGCCAGAAACTAGAAAAATACATACACTAAAAGAAGTATCCATTTCAAGAAAAATCAATAACATACAAAACAAAACGAAACACTTAAACGATTTAAAAGAAGAAATTATATACAAAACAATTGAAGAACAACTAATTGATAAAAATCTTCTACAAAGGATAGAAAGATTCAAGAGAAAATCAAGGTGGAAATCTGTTTAGACATATATTCTTAATGTTTTTTTGACAAAAAAAAAAAAGAGAGAAACATGCAGTGAAGTTACCATAGGTAAAAGGTTTTAATGAAAAGAACATTTCTACTAAAGACTGCCCAATTTAGATGTATGAAAAGCTAATAAAATTCTGTAAAACAGAAACTCAAGAACTCTTAAAAAAGGGAATCATAAGAAAAAGTAAGTCACTCAATCATGCTCAGCCTTCTATGTACAAAAAAAATGCTGAATTAGAACGAGGTGTTCCAAGACTGGTAATAAATTACAAGCCACTAAACAAAGTATTAGAATGTATTAGACATTTGATTCCAAATAAAAAAAAGATTTGATCGATCGGATAGGACAAGCCATTATATTTTCCAAATTTGACATGAAAAGTATGTTTTGACAAATACAAATCCATGAAAAAGATAAATATAAAACTGCATTTACAACCTCATTCGAACACTATGAATGGAATGTAATTCCATTTAGATTAAAAAAAATGAACAAAGTAAATTTCAGAATATAATGAATGAAGTTTTTAGCACATTCTCGCATTTTTTAATAGTATAAATAGAAGATGTCCTCATCCATTCCAAGTCAATATAGGAACATTGGAAACATCTTAAATGTTTTCCTTGAAGTAATAAAAATAAACGGGTTAGTTGTTTCGAGAACTAAAATAAATTTATTCCAGACCAAGATAAGGTTCTTAGGATATAATATTTATGAAGGAAGGATCAACCCTATAGATAGTGCTATCCAATTTGCTGATAAATCCCTATATCAAATCCTAGAAAAAAACTTAACTCCAGAAGTTATTAGTATCCTTAAATTATATTTCAGAATCCTACCAAGGCCTCAAGAAAAAGTGAAAATCTTTGTTTGATAGACTCAAAAGTAATCCTCCACCATGGACAAAAGAACATACTTCCTTGGTCCAAGAAATCAAAAAATATGTCAAAGCACTATGCTGACTTAGCACTCCCTCTACCAATTCCTTCAAAACCATAGAAACAGATGTCTTTGACATAGATTATGAAGGCATCCTCAAATAGAAGCTCAGACCTAGAATGCCAAAAAAATTGTCTGATTCTATTATGGCATATGGAATTTTGCTCAAAGTACTATTAATATTATTAGAAAGGAAATTTTATCTATGGTATTTTGTATTTGAAAGTTTTACCAAGATCTTTTAAACCAAAAGATTTTAATAAGAGTAGAGTGCAAAAGTGCAAAATTTGTCTTNAGAAACATGCAGTGAAGTTACCATAGGTAAAAGGTTTTAATGAAAAGAACATTTCTACTAAAGACTGCCCAATTTAGATGTATGAAAAGCTAATAAAATTCTGTAAAACAGAAACTCAAGAACTCTTAAAAAAGGGAATCATAAGAAAAAGTAAGTCACTCAATCATGCTCAGCCTTCTATGTACAAAAAAAATGCTGAATTAGAACGAGGTGTTCCAAGACTGGTAATAAATTACAAGCCACTAAACAAAGTATTAGAATGTATTAGACATTTAATTCCAAATAAAAAAAAGATTTGATCGATCGGATAGGACAAGCCATTATATTTTCCAAATTTGACATGAAAAGTATGTTTTGACAAATACAAATCCATGAAAAAGATAAATATAAAACTGCATTTACAACCTCATTCGAACACTATGAATGGAATGTAATTCCATTTAGATTAAAAAAAATGAACAAAGTAAATTTCAGAATATAATGAATGAAGTTTTTAGCACATTCTCGCATTTTTTAATAGTATAAATAGAAGATGTCCTCATCCATTCCAAGTCAATATAGGAACATTGGAAACATCTTAAATGTTTTCCTTGAAGTAATAAAAATAAACGGGTTCGTTGTTTCGACAACTAAAATAAATTTATTCCAGACCAAGATAAGGTTCTTAGGATATAATATTTATGAAGGAATGATCAACCCTATAGATAGTGCTATCCAATTTGCTGATAAATCCCTATATCAAATCCTAGAAAAAAACTTAACTCCAGAAGTTATTAGTATCCTTAAATTATATTTCAGAATCCTACCAAGGCCTCAAGAAAAAGTGAAAATCTTTGTTTGATAGACTCAAAAGTAATCCTCCACCATGGACAAAAGAACATACTTCCTTGGTCCAAGAAATCAAAAAATATGTCAAAGCACTATATATGCTGTCTTAGCACTCCCTCTACCAATTCCTTCAAAACCATAGAAACAGATGTCTTTGACATAGATTATGAAGGCATCCTCAAATAGAAGCTCAGACCTAGAATGCCAAAAAAATTGTCTGATTCTATTATGGCATATGGAATTTTGCTCAAAGTACTATTAATATTATTAGAAAGGAAATTTTATCTATGGTATTTTGTATTTGAAAGTTTTACCAAGATCTTTTAAACCAAAAGATTTTAATAAGAGTAGAGTGCAAAAGTGCAAAATTTGTCTTGAAAAAAAAAATGTTAAAAAGATAGCACCAAAACAAGTTTTTGCAAGATGGCAGTCCATTTTAAATATTTTTTTTTATCTTGACAAAGAATAGATAAAGGGAGATCATAACTCAATTCCTGACTTTTTAAGTCATGAATTTTTATAGGAAAAATATGAGTGACAAAAACATCCAAGAAAGAAGAGCTTAAAAAACTAGTAGTCATCCCTAGACATGGTATGGAATACAGTCATGTCTCCCTAAGTTACCATTTAGTCAAAACAGATATCAAGTCCTCATACCAATTGCAAGACCAACCCTTGGACCAATTGCCCCACCTATGAGTTTTTTTTGGCTTCTTCAGCAAACATAAGTTTAAGACCATGCACACAAAAAATCTCATATCAAGTTGTAGACTTTGAAAGTCAACCAAATACTCAGATGATGCCTTATGTCCCAAAAAATCAGTCGGTATACATTCTTAAGCAGTATATAAGTAACCTGTTCAGAATAGAACTTGAACAAAGTCACATAAAAGATCCAAGAGACTTGGCCAAATATTATTATCCTCTAAAATGGTATTTTGCCCCCATTCCACCAGCTGAGTTTATCAAGTATTACAAATCAATCCTTGAACAAACTAAGTTAGTCATTTTCAACCCCATCAGGGATAAGTTTGACCCTCATTGGTCGAAAAATACAATACAAGAAAAACGGGTATTTCCGATTATTTTTTTGTGACAAAAAAGATTATTTGCGACGAAAACAAACACATTTTAGCTGAAAATAGTCATTCCGTTGAAAATAACTAATCGCAAATAAGCAGTTTTTTGTAGTGATATAGCATTTCACAAGTTATACATTTTGAGTATAATTTCCAAAAAAGAATGTGGAACCCACCCATCTGTCCTCAAGAAACTACAAGATCATGAACAACCATTTAGTTTTTATGACTATATGGAAACATGGTTCAAAGTCCTCTACCACAATTAGACCTAAACTCATTCTTGGTTTATAAATTTCGACAACTCCTTCAAAAGTAAAATTCTAAGTTGATTTTTAAGATGGTGGACTACCTATGGCCCCCGTCTTGGAAATCTTCCTAGAAGAATTACTAGAAGTCATAGACAATTTTCTACCGTCATCCAAGTTGATCAACATGATTCTCAATTTCCTGTTTCCCTCCTTTCCACAAGCAAGTATAAAGTGAGAAGAAGTCTCGTAAATAGTAAAATGAGAATTTTTCAAAGAACAAGATACTTGTAGAAGAAGATTCTATGTAAAATGGTTGGATCAGTCCAAGTTTCACATAGTTATCCTACAAGTCTAGAAAGAATTTCGATCATGCATTGACCACTCCAAGTTCCTTGCAGAAAAAATAGGACTCCAAACAGGACCCAAGTCAAGACAAAGGAAGACCTTGCAAATCTCTTTAAAAAGCCCGATTACAAATTGAAAGGGCACAAAAAGAGACATATGTAGACTCATCAGCATCATCATCAGCAAGTCCATAACCAAACAATGAGTCATCAATAAAGCTTAGCCAGAGCCACACTCCTAAAACTAAGCTAGATTCATGACTCATTGAAGTTTTCCAAGAAGCCCAAGATCCTTATTCTTACCTCGATGAAGATTTTTTTATGCCTAAGGAAGACAAGGGAAAAGTAAAAATGTAACAAGAAATCAAGTCATTGCCCCGTGATCAAATTTGCCTCGAGTTTGTAGAAGATTTCAATACCATAAATTAATGCTACAAGACAAAATCAAAATAATTTGACTGAAGAAAAAAGACCACTGCATGAATCTTCAGAGCACTACCGTGTTAAAATCAGAAGAAATAATTTGACAGAAGAAAAAAAGAAGAGTGACCACTGCAAGAATCTTCAGAGCACTACCATCTTAAAGTGAAACAGAAAATAATTTGAAAGAAGAAAAGAAAGACCACAGTTGGAGAAATCCAACAAGTATTCTCAGCCCCCAACCCTATAAAAGCAAGGACCAGTAAGCGAAGAAGGGCACAACGATAAACACCGGTAAGAAAAGAGTGAACTATAAGAGAGAAAATCATAAAGAAACCACCCCCTTATTTTCTCCATGTATCGTTGTTCGTTCGAACCCAAATTGAGATCTAAAGTGATGTATTCAATTATCGTTGTCCGCTTCTGACCGGTTGGGCTGATGTTGGGCATTTAACAGCCTTCAATCAAAATATGACACGTATGAGATTTTATATTATACACACTAAAATTGGTCTCATTTGATTATATCAAGAAACGTGAGAAGTCATAAATAGAACTTCATCTTCTTTCTTCAAACCAGTTTCCGCCGCACCAAATCCAGACCACCACCACACCAAACCAGGTTTGTCGCCTCCAATACCGGAAAATGCCTTCGCACCACCAAGCTCCGTTTTTCTCCCCCACGAAGCTCCGTCGCTCATGAGCTCCTGTCGGTGAAGAGCATTCCAGCACATAAGTTTCCTAAGCATAACAAAACCCACAAAGCTTCGTCTCTTTCCAAAAAAAACAAAAATTAAGAAAAAGAAAAGAAAAAAAACCCACAAAGCTTCGTCGCCCATGAGCATTCTTAGCTAACTCTCCTCCACCTATTCTTATCCTTCTGCGAGTGAGAGCAATCCCAAGGAATAGGAATAGGAATAGGAATAGGACCATTGCCATGAATTACAGCACTTCCATTTTTCTACCATTTCAAGCTTTTTTTTTTTAATGAAAGCCCAATAAACAGATTGAGGAAAAGCACTGTAACAAAAAATATTTACTTGTTCAAAGAGAAGATGATCTTGTAGAGATCGTTCTAGAGGTCCTCTATGACCTTGGTAAAGGCTTCTTGGGAGTCGAGCCCCTGGGACTCATAGTGGGATACGAGTTCTTGTGGGGTAGGCAGCTTTCCCTTTTGTGATAAAAACGAAGTCAAGGAAAACAATTTAAGGAGGGAGAGGTTGGGTTGCCATTTCACAGCAGAGTAGAGAGAAATGAGGGAGTTTTTTTCATAGCATTATCAGCTGTAGGCAGGTACATTAGATGTGAAATAGAAGAGCCTACGTGCCAAATATTTATTGGAGGGCTGTTATTAGAAGGATAGCAAACCGACCGGTGGGAAGATATTCCCATTCAATTAAGGGCTAGTTTGGGTACCAAGAGTACCTGAGGTACTCTCAAACACTCTCATTACTATTCTTTACTTTATTATTACTTTTTACCTATTTTTTCTACTATTCATTACTTTTCACCTACTTTTTATTACTATTCAATATTCTATTATTACTTTTTCACTACTATTTACAAACATTTTCAGATACTTTCACTATCCAAACCAAGCCTTAAAGCTTAAGGTTGTAGTCTTGCTGTTTTAAATAAAAGTAGAATTTTAAAGTTTATTCATTGTTTATTTGCTTACGTGCTTTATATATTATGTTGATGTTTATTGCTTGCTTTAATTTAGTATTATGTTTACTACTTAGAAAGTCATTAAATTACTGAGAGCATTCATGCCTCGCCTCCATCATAAATTGAAGCCTATTTCCACCAATTTCAAAATATCTTCCTTAATCTGCTAGTTACTCAATGTCATATTCGGACAAGTATCTTCCTCGATCCATGACCGAAGATGTCATATAAATATATATATATATTTATATATATAATCATTTTATTATTTTTAGTGGGAAAAGGAAAAAGATCCACTTATAGAATTAAAAAGCACCATATTGAATTGGTAGCAAAACCAAACAAAGCATGGCACAATACGTTGAAAGCAAATAATAAAAAAAGAGAATTGATAAATGCATTTCTGAGTGTGCAAATGTCGTGCAATCACTTTGAAAAAATTAAATAAATACGGATCTCACATATATAAAAATTAATTTTTTAATAGTAGATTTTACTTTTTTTCAAAACGATTGCCCAGAGTTTGCTCACTTCACGACTGTATGTAGCATTATTTATAAAAAAAAATAATAAAATAGAAATTAAAAAGAAATTAATGAAACAAAATCAGTTTAGATTGAGACATAAAAATCTCTCTCTCTTTAAAAAGATTCAAACCCTCTGCAATATATAAAGTTTCAAATAAACCGGTGTAGC
Source organism: Pterocarya stenoptera (assembly GCA_003123785.1). Classification (NCBI taxonomy): domain Eukaryota; kingdom Viridiplantae; phylum Streptophyta; class Magnoliopsida; order Fagales; family Juglandaceae; genus Pterocarya; species Pterocarya stenoptera. The sequence goes on along the minus strand of QEOT01124297.1, from coordinate 292,878 downwards.
AAATCTTCTTTTGACTTGTCTCCTCCAAGATACAACAGTCCATGTAATCATTGTATAGATTGAACCAACTCTGCATAAGTGATTGAGCTCAAAACTCTACAAGAGAAAACTCGTTTATTTTGTCTAAACAATTCTCAATAGTTTCTACACACTTTCTTTTCCTTTTATTTATTTATTTATTATACTCCTCTCTAGTACGTACAAAATAGGCAACTAACACACTTCTATGTTTGGAAAGAAATTGAAAAGAGTCTTGCTATATGGCAGCCACTGTAGTAGTGCACACATTGCACTCACTAGTGGCTGCATATGGATCTTTCAAAAATTTTTTTTCACTCTTACCCGATCTCTCTCTCATCACTCATCTCTCACGTTCACTCTCTCTCTCGCATCTCTCTCTCTCATCACTTCTCTCGCATCTCTCTCTCTCTCATCACTTTCGCTCTTTCGACCTTGCCTACTTCCGTTTTATCTCTCAACCAAGTAGCAGCAGAAGGACAAAAAAAAAAAAAAAAGTAGTAGCAGAAGAGAAGAAGAAATCTCAAAGAACAAATCACCTGTGAACGTGAAATGGCAACAGAGGGGTTTGGGGCTTTGTGGGGTGGATGGGGGGTCTTGTATCAGAGGGGGATAAGAAGGAAAGAAACGGGAATGGAGAAGAGAGAAGAGAGAAGAAGAAACGAAGAGGTAGGAAAAAAAGGTAAGGGGAGAGGAACAAAAATTCAAAACGTGCTTCTGTTGACACGTAATGTGCGCAATTTGGATGCACCGCACAGTGGCTTCTATGAAGACTTTTCCAATTGAAAAACCTCTTCTTCTTTTTTTGACTGCAAAAAGCCTCTTAATAGTAGTAAAATTATTTGTAAATTACCTAAAAAAACCATTTCGTAGAAAATTTAAACGTTAGAATAATTAAACAGAGGATTGGCACATAGTTGAGGCAGTAATGAAGGTTGAATGACGTTAGAGAAATAATGTAAAAAAGATGCTCAGCCATTTAAAAATACTGAGCAAATGAGACTTTAAATGCAACCAATTAAGATTATGTTTGGATGTTGAGATAAGATGAGAATTTTTGAAAATTTTATAAATAGTGTTAAAATGAAAGTTTAAAATATTATTTTTTAATATTATGATTGTTTTGGGATTTGAAAAAGTTAAATTAAAATTTGAAAAAGTTGAATTGTTTATTATATTTTATATGAGGATTTGAAAAAGATATAATGATGAGATGAGATGAGATAGAGATGAGAAATCTCATCCCTCCCCCCTAACATAATCTAAGAGTGGAACGATAACCAAAAGAAATGATAATAAAAAACTCCGGGATGTTTGGAAATTATTCTCATCTCATCTTATCTCATTCTCAAATATAACTCAAATACAAACTAATCATTTCAATTTTTTTAGATTAATCATCACAACTTTCCTAAACTTTAAAAAAAAAATCAAATTTTTTAAATTTCAAAATAAAAATTATATTAAAAAATTATTTTTTAACAACATTTTAACTTTATAATATATTTTATTCAACTTTTTCTCTCTTTTCTTAAAAACCAAAAAATACTTCACTCAAACTATCTCATTACTATTTACAAACTATCTTACCATTATTTACAAAAGCTACTCATCATCCCAACTTCTATCATCTTCCCATCATCTTATGATGTGGCATTAGATGATTGAAAATTATTTATTATATTTCACTTGTGAACCTATCATCTAATGTTACATCATGGGATGATGAGAAGATGATAGAAGTTGGAATGATGAATAGATTTTTTCTTTATAAAATTTTCATCCATCTCATTCTCCAAACATCACGCAATTCTAATAATAATAAAGTCATTATAGGATTTTGCTTTATTGTAAGGCCGGCAAAGCTATCAACCATTTTAGAATTAAAAATTATAAACATGTTAATGACGGCTCTCAAATTCAAATGCCACCATTATTGCACTCCAAAAAAATAAAAAAAAGGTTACAAATATCTAGTTATTAAGAAAAGAAAAATGATATTTGTAATTTTTGAGCGTATAAGTCGGTTACATTTTCTTAAAATAAATAAATTTAAAATTTTTGTGAAAAAATTATTTTTTAATAGTAGTTCATATTTTTCTTTTGAAATGAATACGTATAAATTATACATTCTAGTATTATATATAGCATCACCCTTTTATTATATTAATCACCAGTATATTACTTTTCAAGTTGTTTTCATTTAAATAATTAATCTATTTTATTAACAAAATTGAAAATTTGTTATTAGCAAACATGTCTTTTTTTTTCCAACAAAAGAAATTAATTCATCTAACTAATAGTCAATGGATGGATAAAAAGATGTCACAAAACTCTCAAAAAAAAAATTTTGAAAAAAAAAATCACTTTCTCAAAAGTACAAAAAAAAAAAAAAGAAACTTTAATGGACCCATCACTTTCGTGAGCCCCAAATAATACACCTAAAATTTTCTTAAATATATTTCTTGATCACAAAATTCAGCTCACGAACGCAAAATAGTCAGAAATTTCCTAGAAGTTGGAAGACGAGAAATCGCACTCTAACCACAGGTGGCTCTACAACAATGTTTTGAATGCGGTATGGTGACCGTTTCGGTCGAGGCATTGAAATAAGATATTTCGATACCGATACAATTTCGGAATAGTTTATATATATTTATATATAGAGAGGGCTTGTATTTGTTAAGAGCCCATTCTGAATGAGCAGCCCAGCATAAGAGGCCCCTGGTTAAGTAAAAGAAACTAGAAAGCCAAAAGCTCAACAAAATCAAACACTCATGTACCACGTCTTACGGGAGGATGGGATCTCATGCAGATACACGATTCATTCAGTTAGGATCTCATGTAGATACGAGACCATTTCAAATATGAACTGCACCGAAAAAGTCTACATGACGCCAAAGTCTATATATACCAGGTAACCCTCAGTAGTGGGGGATTGGATTATTTTTCTTATTGCTAAGATCTTTCGAGATTCCTACTAACTTAAGCATCAGAGTTTTCCCTAGTGAAACAATGCCAACCACCTTTCGATCCTTGTGCAGGTTCGTGATTACAGATTGGAGGCGAGACACGTCCTTTACATTGGCGCCGTCTGTGGGATTGTGTTTTCTCTTGACGTGGTTCTCACATGCCAACTGTAACCCGTTCAGTAGTAAGTTGAGCAATGGATCCATCTATCAAAGCACAACTAGTAGCAGCCGAGGAAAAGTTGAAGCAAGCATTGGAAGCCATGGAGGTCTTGAAGAGGGAGAATGACGACCTACGATGGAGGAATGCTGAATCTAGCAATACCGTTGTACCCGCCCATAATGAGGAGGGCGAAGGGGAGGAACCGTCTAATATGGAGTCGAATCTGGGACGAATAGAAAAAGAGAAGATGCATGACGAGTTGAAGGAGCTGATAGAGAAATATGAAGAGATGGCAATGAAGATAAGAGGATCTTCTTCGGTTGAATGCCTACTCAACAAAACAGACCTGCAGTATAACGAATGAATTATGGTCATGCCCCTTTCGCCAAAATTCAAGGTACCCCAGGTAGATTTGTACGATGGGTCCATAGATCCAGTGGACCATCTGGAAAATTTCAAAACCCATATCACGCTCCATGGTTTTCCTGGCGAGATAGCGTGTCGGGCTTTTCCTTTGAATTTAAAGGGAATGGCGAAAGGATGGTTTGGGACCCTCAGGCCAAGATCGATAGACATTTTTGAAGAACTAGCTCACCAATTTCTAACACAGTTCATGCCTATCAGAAGGCGCAGGCGCCCAACCACCTACCTGCTAACAGTTAAACAAGGAGAAGATGAAGACCTGAAGACCTATCCCACATGCTTCAACAAAGAACGTTTAACAACTGACGACCAAGATGAGAAGATCACCCTTACCGCCCTCCTGATCGGGATATGGCCCGAGAGTCCCTTCATGGTAGAACTAGTTAGAAAGACTCTGTCCACTCTCAGGGATTTCATGGACAAAGTGGATGACTTTGTCAATGCCAAGGACACACTACAAGCATTGGTGAATCCAAGGAAGGCGAGCGGCAGGCCAGAACGAAGGAGAGGGCAGATTGATAGAAAAATTGGTACAAGTCGTCAAGAAAACCGACAAGAGAAGAGACCAGATTACAATCTCAGGCTTATACATAATAATTTAAATGTGCGAGAAGACGAAAAGGAAAGAGAGGAGCGGCACCAACCCAAAACGGGCGGTCGTTACTGCAAATACCACCAAATTCGGTCCAGTGGGACCGAAGACTGCACGACCATAAAAAAGAGAGTGACAGAGATGGCAGGAACGGGAGAGTTAGAATGAATGATTGCAAAACGTTCAAAGCGAAAAAAAGGTCAGGAAACTAGGCAAGAAACTAGAAGGAGTAGGAGTCCAGAGTTACGACACCAAGCACCTAGCCGCCAGAATAATAGAAACAGGGCCCCCCCAAGAGGCGAGAACAGGCCGCCCATAGGAGAAATTCGAACCATAGTAGGAGGGTTTGTAGGAGGCAGTGCGTCCACATCCAGCCGAAAGGCGCATGCACAGAAAGCCATATACGAAGAGATTTATGTGACAGACAGAGCCTCCAAGCAATAAAGGCTAGGCATTGACAGAATGGTGATATTTTTTGGGGAGGCAGGCCGAGAAGGGATATTATACCCACATGATGATGCCTTGGTAATCACTCTTGTGATAGCCAACTACACAACCAGGCGGGTACTAATTGGTAATTGAAGCTCAGTTAATATACTATTCTGGGAGGCATTTGTAAAGATGGGTATCGATGCTAGTAGACTGAGGCCCCCCCAACGCCGTTGAAAGTCTTCTCTGGAGACACCATCTTGCCCGTAGGGACTATCACCCTCCCGATAACCGCTGGATCAGGGATACTGATGGCAACTACCATGACTGATTTCTTGGTAGTGAAAGCACCATTTTCGTACAACGCTATACTTGGGAGACCAACACTTAACCACCTTAGGATGGTAACTTCCACGTACCATCTCAAGATGAAGTTCCCAACTGACAACGGGGTAGGGGAGTCACAAGGCGAGCAAGCGTTAGCACGAGAATGTTATGTGCAAGAACTAAGAAAAGGTCGTGGCGAGGTTTGTGTTGTAGTGAAGCAAGGTGAGGCACTAGCACCTCCTTTTCCTCCCTCACCGGCGATACAAGGAGATATGGAAGTTAGGGACGAGCAGAGCCAACAGCATGTTGAAGTTAACGAGCCATTGGAGCTTGTAACATTACACCCAGACTGTCCAGGATCTACCACATGCATTGGCACCCATGTGCAGCCGGCGAACAGGGAAGCACTAAAACAATTATTGATCAAATATAGGGATGTTTTCACATGGACTCATGAGGAAATGCCAAGCATAGATTACGATGTCATTGAACACCATTTGAGCGTAGACCCCGCGCATAAAGCAGTACTATCTGGCAACACTGGTCTTCAAGGTGACAAATAACGAAGCAGAATATGAAGCGCTCGTGGCAGGGCTTTCTATAGCCACCAAGATAGGGGTAACCGAGATAGAGGTCAGATCAGATTCACAAATATTGGTGAATCAAGTTTTAGGCCTGTACGCCACAAGAGGGGAAAACTTAAAAAAATATCTGGAGCGTGTCTGGTGAAGCGTGAGACCTCCTCTCGTATTTCAATATAACTCAGATCCCAATGGCAGAAAATGAAGTGGCGGATAGGTTGGCATGGACGACATCTGGCATGGAAGAAGCACCTTTCTCATGGCAAATTGAACGAAGAGTCATCAAAGTCCCAGCCATTGGGGCGGAAGTAGGCACCTTGGGCGCCAGCATCCCCGAGTGGGCAAGCAAAGTAGTTAAGTACCTTGATGAGGGAAAGCTACCATAAACGAAAGAAGAGGCAAGAAAAATAAGAAGGAAGGCGACGAGGTTCCTACGCATCAACAGAATCCTTTATAAAAGGGGCTTTTCCACCCCATTACTATGATGTATTTCCCTGCAAGAAGCTCAATATATCTTGGCGGAAATACATGAGGGAATATGTGGGAACCATTCAGGTGGAAAAACTTTGACAAGGAAGGCAGTAAGAGCAGGACATTACTTGCCCAACACATTAAGGGATGCCCAAGAATACAGTAGGAAGTGCGCCGAGTGTCAGGCGTATGCACCGATGCATCACGCCCCTCCTGAAGGGCTAACATCCATGACCGCGCCCTGGCCTTTTGCCCAATGGGGTGTGGACCTAGTTGGACCTTTCCCGCCAGGAAGAGGTGGGGTAAAATTTATGATCGTAGCTTTGGATTATTTCACAAAATGGACAGAGGCAGAACCGCTGGTGTCCATAACAAGCAAGACCGTTACAAAGTTCTAATGGAAAAACGTTGTTTGTAGGTTTGGAATCTCTCAGAGGCATAGTAGCGGACAACGGGCGCCAGTTTGACTCCAATCATTTTAGGGAATGGTGTACGAAATTAAAGATTAAAGTTAATTACTCCTCACCAAGACACCTTCAGGCAAACAGACAAGCAAAATCTACAAATAAAGCGTTACTCTCAATCCTAAAGAAAGAGGTCACCGACAAAAGGAGCGAGTGGGCAGAGGAGTTGCCCGAGGTGCTCTAGGCATACAGAATATCGGCGAAAACTCCAACAGGAGAATTCCCATTCACATTAGCTTATGGTTGCGAGGCGGTAGCTCTAGTAGAAGTAGGGCTCCCAACTTACAGAACAAGCTCTTTCTCAACCGCCCATAATGATAAAAAGATAAAAGAATACCTCGATTTGATAGAAGAAGAAAGGGAAATGGCGGAAGCAAGGGTATTACAGGAAAAGGCCAAAGCCAAGCAGGATTTCAACAAAAGGGTTAGGCCCAGGACTTTCAAAGTAGGAGACCTAGTCTTGAAGAAATGCGGGGTGACTACCCAAGGCAAAGGAAAAATGGAGCCTCAATGGGAAAGACCCTAACTAGTAATAGCCAACAACAGGCCCGGATCATACCAACTAAAGGACAGCCAGGGCAAGGAATTATCCCATCCATGAAACGCAGAGCACTTGAAGAAATTTTATCAGTAGTTCTTACAGTATTTTTGTTTACAATGCTTTCATCTCTGTTAAAATTCATTTTGTCCATATTTGGATTATTATGCCTATGCTCATGAATGTGGTAGTATTTGAACTGCCCTAAGAGTGCTCATAATTTGTTGCAATTCCTTTTGATAGTAGATCCTTAGCAAATGGGAAGCATCGTTTCAAGTAAAAAATGGGGCGGAGGTCATCAGACCACGCCACCCCTTAAACACCAAAGACAAACTTTAGTAGCTTGTGGTGCCAAGTAAAAAATGGTGCAGAGGTCATCAGACCACGCAAGCCCTTAAACACGAAAGATAAGCTTTAGCAGCTTATGGTGCCAAGTAAAAAAGGGCGCGGAGATCATCAGACCACGCCACCCCTTAAACGCCAAAGACAAACCTTAGCAACTTCTGGTGCCAAGTAAAAAAGGGCGCAGAGGTCATCAGACCACGCAACCCCTTAAACACCAAAGACAAGCCTTAGTAGCTTGTGGTGCCAAGTAAAAAAGGGCGCGAAGGTCATCAGACCACGCAATCCCTAAAACACCAAAGACAAGCCCTAGTAGCTTGTGGTGCAAAGTAAAAAAGGGCGCAAAGGTCATCAGACCTCGCAATCCCTCAAACACAAAAAACAAGCCTTAGTAGCTTGTGATGCCAACTAAAAAAAGGGCGCAAAGGTCATCAGACCTCGCAATCCCTCAAACACAAAAAACAAGCCTTAGTAGCTTGTGATGCCAACTAAAAAAAGGCGCAGAGATCATCAGACTATGCAACCCCTTAAACAAAAAAAACAAGCCTTAGCAGCTTGTGATGCCAAGTAAAAAAGGGCGCGGAGATCACCAAACCACTCAACCCTAACATTCAAAACTCCAGTAGCCAAAAGCAAAATTGAAAAGTTCAAGACAGACGGCAAGGCATTTAGCAAACGAGCATCATAACAAGTTTTGAAGTGAGTAAAAAATCCCTTACCAAGAGGAAACAATACATCAAAGAAAAAATATATATATAGAAAAGAAGAACAAAGGGGCCAGGGGGCTACGAAGCATCGTCAGGCGGCGATAGGGGGGAACTCCTATGAAAGCATCAGGCATCTCTTTCTGCCCAAATATGTCAGCCCGACGGAGGTTATTTTCCTCAAGGAGAAATAATTCCCGGCCCAAATTTACAAGATCCATGGCGGGATTAATCAAAAGGTGAGACCTGTGCCTTAAGATGCCAGCACCATAATCGTAAACAAAGGCGCAATTCCTAGTATCAGGAACGCAAGCCAATTGATCACGCAGGCGATCAATTTCAGCACAGGCAGTAATAAGCTCACTTCTTTTCTTGACCAAATGCTCCTCCTTGGCCATTGCAAGTAGCATCACCTTCTTGAGCTCCTCATCCAGATCTTTGCGATCTTGTTTATATTTATTATGGCGCTCTTCAAGCTCCTGCAGATCCCCCCAGGCCTCCAAAAGATCGAGGATGGCAAGACGAGCCTTTTCCCCGTCAGCAGCCAGCTGATGGGATAGGTCTTGATTTTGCTTCTGCGCGCCAGCCAACTCCTGGCGAGCTGAGTCGCGATCCTGACTGCAAGCAAGAAGCTCAGACTTAAAGCGGGACACCTCGACCTTAGAATGTTTCTGAGCCTCAGAAAGTTGGGACCTCGTCAAATCCCTCTTGGATTTAAGAAGTTGTAAGGCGTGGTCATCTCTATCCTTCGTTGCATGTGCAAGGCGAGCAGATTCATGAAGTTGAAGAATTTCCACCTTGCGAATCTCCAAGTCTCCTTAGAGCGAATGAGAATAACCTTCTGGCTGCTCCAAAAAAACGTTGAGCTTTTTCACCCTCTCCGACAGGGCTTCCGATTCAGCCCTGTCCACTTGCCACCACTTGGTAGAACGCTCGACGGCTTCACACGCCTTCCGCTGCTCTAGGACCTCTTTTTCTAGATGAGCGTGATCCATCACGATCCACGCCACCAGGTCATTGCTTCCCTACAAGAACAAGTAAAATGAACCAAGTAAAAACTACTTGGTAACAAAAAAAAAAAGGGAGATAAAGAGAAGAGAAGCACGCCATGCGGTACCTTGGAAAACCAATCTTTCAAATGATTGGTCATTTGAACAACAACTTCAGTTTGAGCATTTACAGAGGAAGAAGAGGCCTCACCACTAGCATCACGACCAAACTCTACCAAGGGGACTAATGGAAGCCTTAAGTTTGAGTCTGCCCCCCTCTCTGGCGAACTCTCAAGACAAATAGTTGGGATGGGGGACTGGGGGTGAGCTAAATTATCCTCCACCAGGTGAACCTCTCCCTGTGAAGGGTTCCCATTTTTCCCTTGAAAAGAGTCTATACTTCTCAAGAGATGGGAAACAATGGGAAGGGATAGAAGGCCCCTCGCTGCTCCCAACCGGCACAGGGGTACTTCCCCTAGAGATAGTGGTAGGCGAGGTCTCTAGGGGAACCTGTGCGACTCCCATCTCAGCACAGGCAGCTTCAGGGCGGGGATCAACAACAACAGCCCGCTCCGCCTCACAAGCACCCGAGTCTTCACAAGCCCTTGAACCCATAATATCATCTAGGTTTAGGGCGGCTACAACTTCGGCATCCAACTCACCCCCTTACCCGGCCTTCCACAATAGGAAACTCAGAGATAGGAGTGGTCGCTAGGAGACATGCCTGCGAAGGGGGCTCAATCTAAAAAGTAGCGGTTAGATAAAAAAGGGTCATGTTGGCCAAACTCTCAACGTCTAGCAGACTGAAAGACCGCGATCTCACAGAGGAGTCGTGGGGTGATGGAAGAGCAGCAGCAACTAGCGGGGTGGGGAGTTGAATCTGGTCGGCCCTCGAAGCGATAGCAATTTCCTCCTGCTGCCGAGTAGGTGTATGTGTCTGAGTGCCCTCCGATGGCACCAGAATTTTCGAAAGCACAGGCATCTGGGCCCTGGGGCCCTCCGAAGCCGCCATGGTTTTCTTTCAAGGAAGCAATGAGTGAGAGGAGCCTTCAGGGCGAGCCCTTTTTCTTTGGCTTGTATCATCATTTTTTCTTCTTGCATCTTACCTCCCTTCTCTCCTCACCTCCCTCCCTCTCAGATTTCTTCTTCTTTTCTACCTTATCCTGCTTAGAATGGTTACCTTCCTTATTTCCCTCAGAAGATTTAGTCTTCTCAGAAGGTTCCTGTATAGGAGCGAGAATTAAATCCGTAACCATAAACTGATGCCTCTGAACGTGGGAGCCACTGGGGGAAACAAGAAAACGATCTATGTGGGCAGGCGTCAACAAAAGGTCTGTCCACAATTCATCATAATGGGCATCGGCACAAGTACGGACAATCTCAATTCGGGACAGTTCCCGACGCAACAGAGGCGGCATGGATGACCACACAGTTTTCTCATCAAGAACAGGGCGCCAGATCGCCCTAACAAGAAAATCTCGAATAAGGGCCTCACCGGCGGGAAAGTCCCAACCCGAAATAAAGAAAAATTTAGTATGCCAAGTCTTAGCATTAGAATGGTGACTCTCAAAACAGGCCAAAGTTGGCGACCGATCCCTCCTACGAAAACTAGCAATATTACCCTTGTTAGACTACAAATAATAAAACGCCAAAAGCTCCCGAGCAGTCAAATCGGGGTACACATCCCCAAGAGGCTCTAAGGCCATACGAAAAACAATGCAGGCACAGAGATAAGTCCTCAAAGAGGGAGGATGGACTTGGGCAGAGGCTAACTCAAGCAAATCTAACATATCAAGAAGAGGACGATAGAAGGGAATCCTTAACCCATGGGAAAACAGGGCTGTGGACAAAGTAGTCTTGCCTGCAAAGCCCTTGTCATCACAACACCCGATGAGGGAACCTCTATCACTGCTTCCGAAGGGACGCCGCACTCTTCCCGAATATCGGGAAGATGTTTCGCCCGAAGAATGGAACGCCACCTGTACCCTTCAAAAATCATGCCTGTCGGGACAAAGAAAGGTGGTGGTGCAGAAGTATCACCTTGGTCAGCCATTGAAACTCGAGGACAGAATGAAAGAGAACAAAGAAGACTGGATGGACAAAGTACAAAAACAATAAAGGGAGCACAAAAGCAAGAAAGATAATAAGCAAAGAGGAAAAAATAAAAGAAAAAAGAGAAGGCGTATTTAAAAGAAAAGAAGGCAGAACGTCAATAGCCATGGGCATCATGATTTGACACTAAGAGCAAAAAGCAACCGTCACATGAAAACTCCCTCTCCTTTCGCCACGTCAGCAAGAACCATAGGGATAACCGCAATAAAAAAAAAGGGGGGGGGAGTGAAACGTTGTAGGAGGAAGAAAGTGAAAGGTCGGCGGGAACCTGGCAATACATAAGCATGTTGGGCCTGTGATGACAACCATATGCCATCCTACACACCAAATACATCGCTTAATCCCACGACGGAGGACCCATAGCAGGGTCCATAAATATTTATAAAACCACAAGATTAATCAACAATTAATTCCTTACGCAGTGAGGCGAAGAGAATTAGCAGGGTAGCTGGAGGGCCTGTATTTTTTAAGAGCTCAGCATAAGAGGCCCCTGATTAAGTAAAAGAAACTAGAAAGCCAAAAGCCCAACAAAATCAAACACCCATGTACCACGTCTTACAGGAGGATGGGGATTTCATGCAGATACACGATTCATTCAGTTAGGATCTCATACAAATACAAGACCATGTCAAATATGAACTACACCATAAAACTCTACGTGACGCCAGAGCTATATATACCAAGTAACCCTCAGTAGTGGGGGATTGGATTATTTTTCCTATTGCTAAGATCTTTCGAGATTCCTATTAACTTAAGCATCGGAGTTTTTCCAGGCGGAACAACACCAACCACTTTTCGATCCTTGTGCAAGTTCGCGATTACAGATTGGAAGCGAGACACGTCCTTTACATATATATATATAAATTATAAATAATCTGAATTGAGGGTAAAAAATGAGCTTGCAGTTTGGAAAAAAAAAAGTAAAGGCCAAAATATCGGCCGGTACATGTCAAAATTTTGACCGATATGAAACTATACGCTTCTTTGTACCAACTACACCATAGAAATGAAATATTTCGACCGTACCGGTCAGTATGGTATGAATTTCAAAACATTACTCTACAGCCAAATGTGGTAGCTCTCGATGCTAGGCTGTGCCCGTGACGGCAATGCGTGTGGTTTAGGTAAAGGAAAAGAAAAATGATAAGGAGCTCCCGTTTGTTTTGTCCCATTGGGTATTTTAATTTGTTTTTAGTTTTTTTTTTTACTTAGTGTTTAAGAAAATCTTATTTAATAGTATGGTGAATTTTTTTAAAAAAATATTTTATAGTGTTAAAAAAATAATGTGAAAAAAATAAATTTTAAAGAGTTTTTGGTTTTTTTTTTTTACATCATTTTTTTAACACTTTAAAATATTTAAAAAAAATAAAAAAAATTCACAATATTATTAAATAATATTTTATTAAACACTAAGTAAGAAAAAACTAAAAAATAAAATAAAATGCCCAATCGAGCAACAAAAACGGGAGCCCAAATCGAGCTCCCTAGCACTGGCCAAAGGAAAATGGTAAGATTACTACTTCATACTCTTTATTTATCATTATTTATTATTTGATTTTTTTATTAATATTTTATTTTACTTAATGGTTAAAGGAGTGACTATTAGTAAAATTATAGATTTTTTAAATTTTTTCTTGTTGATTAAGTATGTTAAAAAAATATTTAAAAGAAAATGATAAAAAAAAATAAAAAATCTCAAATATAGTATAAGTAGTAAAGGAATAGTGAACCAATTGCAAGGATATCATTACCTTTAAGTAACATTCAAAATTTTTTTTTTTTATATTTATTTAATATCTTTAAATATTTTTAAAAAATAAAAAAAATCAATATATTAATAGTCACTTCTTAATCAGTAATTAATAAATAAATAAATATATGAATGGTCAAAATGAGAGGACATCCTAATATGAGAAATGATATTTACTGTCGTTGAGTGAGCAATAGCCACGCAATCACCGATAGTAATATTCATTTTGAATTGGTCTGATGTCTTCTACGTAGCAAGAACAATTTCATTGGCTAACTGATAGTAAAGCATTAATTTGTAATTGCATCCACATCCAAGAAAAAATTTATAATTTAAAAAACTAAATCAAGGTAGATTTTAGCAAAATTTAATGAAATAGAAAAGAAGGATCTAACCAGGTACGTTAGCAATACCCTTCAAACAAACCATCAATAACTTCTTTTAATTACATTCCAGCATTTCACTAAGGCTGCATTTGGCTGTTTAGCTAAGTTGAGTTATTCACGAATAGAAGTGAGTTCAAATGGTGGAGTTAGTTTTATGGGATCTACCTAAGATGAATTTAAATATGTTTAGACTTTAAGAAGAGTTTAGATGTATTTATGAGAAGTTGAAAAGATTGTGAGTCCCGCCATTAAAAACCACTGTTCACCTGACATTCTCTTGTCACTGCATACCAAACCTGTAAAGAAAAAAAGCCATCGTACAAGTTGCACTTGCAACCATGAAAAAATGTACAACACATGGTTGCACTTGCAGCCATCATTTTCGGTGCAAATAGTGAGTTACTTGTTGTGGGGTCCAGTCGATGAAAAGTAAGGTGTGTTTGTCAATTATGGGACCCGAATGAGTTATAAATTGAACTGCACTCATTTGTGGGTAAAATTGTGTTTGGATGTTTAAGTTAGCCTAAAAATGAGCATAGCTAAGTTGCTCCCAGCATCCAAACGAAGCCTAAAGCAACTGGCTTGCATTAAGATCATGCTCAAAAGACCTGCTAACTTTAAAATGTCTGAAGTAGGACATAACCTTTTAATATATAATCTTTTTATGTGTGAAATAATTTATGCCTTCCTGTTTAGTAATTTTGTTCTCAAAACTCAGTTGAAATAACATGAGAAACAAGAAGGAAGATGAAACACCCAAGCCTTGTATATCAATTTTACCAACTCAGGGTATGATACACATTAGTTATTCGAAAATGTCGTTATGTATGATATTTCAATATAGTTAATGTGCCATTTATTTGTGTATTATAGGGATATTATGGTCCCGAAAATCCATACTACATGTTATTATTGATTCCTCCAAATACATATCCAAATCTATATACGTATGCTTGGGGTAGCGAGGTAGATTCCTTTTAAAAAAAAATTAAAAATTTTCGAACATGCATTTGAGTCGTTCTACCACTGTGTCTAATTGCAGCCTCTGCCAATACCACCTTTTGGACCAACTATATCCTACCCTCCACCGAGTAAAGACAAGTTCAAGATACCATCAAAGTAGATTCCTTATAAGCTTTTTTTTCTTTTTTTCTTTTTTTTTTTCTTTTTTTTTTTTAAAAAAAAATTCGGATGTGCATTTGAGTCGTTCTAACATGATGCCTATTTGCACCTCCGTCGATGCCTCATTTTGGACCAACTATGCCCTATCCCCTTCGAGTAATCTAGAAGAGTTGAGACGAGTTCAAGAGATGAACCAAGTATATTCCTTTAAGCTTTAAAAAAAAAAAAAATGGATGTGCATTTGAGTTGTTCTAGCACCGTGCCTATGTGTAGCCTCCCTAGATGTCACCTTTTGAACCAACTGTGCCCGACCCTTCATCAAGTAATCTAGAGGAGTTGGGAAGATCTGAAAAGACCCCCAACTAGCAATTGAATCATCAACTGTGCCATTTAGTACTGAAAGTGAAAAGAAAATTGGAGGTATATCAAGCACGACTGATTAAAGTTTTCATATGACTAATGGTATTACACTTTTATGCCGATGACTAAACACCAAGTGTATATAATATAAATGTTAATCCCAACCATACATTTGCATTTTTAGAAATTTCATCAGACGTAAATAAAGAGGCAGAGGCCGAGGGGACTCATGAAGTATCAGATGATGATAAACAAGTTGATGAGCCAAAATATGGTATGGAGTTTACCGTTGACAAAGAGCTTCTGGCCTATTACGAATGATATGTCAAGCAACAGGGTTTTGATGTTATCACACAAAGGACAAAGAGAGAAGCAAATGGGAGTACAAAGTATGTGACAATTGAGTATGCGCGTGGCGGAAAGTACCATCCTAGCCAAAACGAATTGTAAGACAAGATAAATGCTCACTTGGTGAATGGGGTATGGGTTTTGACCACTGTTGGGATTACTCACAATCATAGTACTATCAACCCACAAAAGTCTAGATCTTTTAGATCTCACAAGTGCTTAGATGAATACAATCAAAGGATGCTCGATTTGAATGACAAATTAGGTATTCGAATGAACAAGAATTTCAATGCACTTGTTGAGGCAGGAGGGGGGGTTTGAGAATCTTGGTTTTCAAATGAAAGATTGTTGAAATTTTACTGACAAAACTAGAATCTTGTCAGAATTCTCTCCTCTGCCAATCGAAGTATATTTTCCCACATGAGGAATTCATATCTTACTTCTCCTTGTGTATAATTCAAAAATTTCAAATGTGAAATATGAAAAATTAAAAAACAATACAAAATTATACAATTAAAAAAATTTATTTTATCGTGTTATACTTTGGGCAAGCATAACATTCCCTTCTGGAATTTTTGTCAGTTTGGGAAGTCTTTAATGGTGCATTCAAACCACATCAACAAATTGGCGATTCCATTTGAAACGCATCAACTACACATGATGATGATTGACTTAATACCAAAGGTGATCTAAATTAGAATAATTGCATAGTTTGAGGTCTAGATCAACAAGTTGGGTCAACATATCAAACGGTGTTTGGCATATTACATGGCTTTCGGCCTTTTCGTGCAAGTATGAGTACATCAAATGTGAAGTAGCAAGTAGAAAAGATCAAAGTTGGCAAAGAAAAGTTCCCACAAACCTTATTGGCAATGCCTATTGACCTGCAGTGGGGAATTAAAACATGTAGTGATAAAGATGGGTCATATATTGCATCTTGTAGATATGAAATAGGGCATCTAAAAGTATAATAAGATGCTCATCATCGGAACAGATTCTTTTGTTCACATGAAAATCCAAATGCAACGTGATAGCCTACATGGACAAAAAGGAACTACAAATTTTTTTTTGGGATAAGAAAATGAATGTATAAAAAATGAACAGGAGTTTATGTGCAGGAAATATCAGCCATTTTGATATACCGATGGCTATAAAGTTGTCGCTTTCAATAATCCTACCCATTACTTAAAACTAACTGACACAAGAGCCCAATTATGGTTAATTACTGTCCATAGCCTTAAATAATTTTGCTTCAAGTTTTCAGTGATGTTTTCTACTTCAAAAATAGTATCAACTTCTATTCTTGTGGATATCTCCAAACAATATGAGAAAGTAACCATTCACAGCTACCATTCTAACCACAAAGAATTCTAGAGGTCCTCATACACATACCATTATTCAACTTATTTCAACACCAGCAAGCTCCTCATACGCATAACAGAGTCTCTAAACTAGGTGATAGTTCATTTAAAGGCTGTAAGAATGATTACTCTGAGCCATACACTAATTGATTCCAACTTGTTTTCTCTAATTCTTTCTTTTGTTTAATATGGCTGTTAATAACAAAACACCACCATGAGTCTCATAGGAATAAGCACTTGTAAAAAGTACTAAATGTATTTTGAATTGCTCCTAGGGTTTCCAGACAGAACACAACAAGATTGGCACAAACATGGACACACCATGCATGAAACCCACATGGATGGGCATAAATATGGACACACACAATGTCCATTTGACTCAGTATTTCCTTCAAATAGTTGATGGGCACAAAAAAAATTCAAATATTTGACCAACAATTAAAAGTAAACAACCTCCATACAAAAATATAAACACAAAAGTAGGGTATACAAGAACTCTCTCTCTTCTGCTTAGGGTATACAACCTCCATCACTATATTGGGGAACCAAAAAAAAGGGTTCGGCCGGAAACATACTACAACATAGGGGATAAGCTGGACATAGATCTGGATGCATGCACAGTATGTCTTCGACGTCAACTCGAGTCTTGCAAGACAGGGAGAGAGTGGAGTAAAGAGGATTACAGAGGGAGAGTAAGGAGCACGGGACTTCGTGGCACAGAGAGAGAGAGAGAGAGAGAGAATTTGGGGTTAGGAGGATGGGACGGAAGTGAGAGAGGGAGGGTGATGGGTTTCTAGAAGATGAAAATCATGACGTGGCGACCAGATCAAGTTCGCATCACGGTGTGTGGTGTTGGAACTTGGAATGGTCAACTGGCCTGGTAGTAGATTTTTCCTAAAAGCCAAGAGAGTACTTGCAAATATAATTGTTGATGTGATATATTTAAAAATTTTATTTTCTTAAAAAATTATTTATTTTAATTAGTGCGGTTTTATATTTGATATCACCATCTTCAATAAGCCTACGTAAACAAAATTAAAAATAAGAAAATATTTTAGTCACTAATGGATTAATCATATAAACTAATGTGACATAATGTAGTTCGTCAGATTGTAAAGTTATTTTTATTATAAAATAGATTTAACGGACTACCTGATGAAGCCAAACTAGTTTGTGAAATCACTTTTGTGTAATATTCTTGTGGATGTGTGCCAAATCCAAAAACTCAGACACATTTCTCACACTAAACTACCATCCGACACCAGAACTAGTTATATAGGATGAATTCGACACCAAAACATACCTAATCAACCGGCCGAATTTTGTTCGAAACTAGTTGATCCAGCAAATATGTCCTTTAAACCGGCACCGGTTATGGATCCAGTGTTACATGCATGCTTTGACAATCTGAAAATTAATTAACACTAGTAGTTTTTTGGATGGGGTTTTAGTATTAAACATGTCTAGTCTAGTTTATTTACAAAAATGAAACCCATAGCTAGGTAGCAACGCATGGTTATAAATTGGAAGGAACTATAAAACTAAAATTTAAACCAGCTCCTATCCAAAAAGTATTACTCCCTTGGTTGATCTATATGGAGTTATCAAGAAGAACTATATACAATTATCAAAACTTGGGACCTTAAGCCTGTGAAATGATAAACAAACCAATTATGACAAGAGCGAATCATCATATGCTATCTGCATCTTGGCCTGATTCTATAATATTGCTTTTCAAAAATACACTACAAGAAATAAGGCATTTTCCAACGATTTTATGATCACCGGGAAACAAATCGCTGCAATTAACCCTTATTTGCGGCGATTTTTGTGTCGTCGTAGAAATCCAAAGCAAGGTAAAAAAACTGATGCCGAAATTACTGTTTACTTAATTGTGGCGACAATTTGATCTTTTGCGGTGTGTTAGTGTCCCCGCAAATAATATTTGTAACTGTAACGTTGCTTTCATTCGGCGAATTGTAAAATTGCCACAATAGCTAGTTTTGCAGCGAATAAAAAGGGCTGGAATAACCTTTCAGAAATTCAAACATTTTCCAACAATTTTAATATCATTGCAAAAGAAATACCACAAATGGAGAGAATTTCCGGCGATTTCTAAGTCACCGAGAGCGAAACCAACTGGAATTTTGGAGCAGAAATTACTTTTAGATGTTTTGCGGCGATTTAGTGTCCTAGCAAAAAGTTTTGTCTATGACAAAAATTTACGTCGATTTCTTTGATACAATTTGCAACCAATATTGTCGCCGTAATAGCATTTTCTATAAATGAAAAGTTATTAGCGGTGAAAACAAAGCGCCGGAAATGTTAAATTAAATTTAAACCACCCGCTTTACGATTTTCCCTCATTTCTTTCCCTCACGAGCTCTGCCTCCCCCACCCTCTTCTCCCTGAACCCACACCGCCTCGCACATCCCGTCGCCAGCAACCCCTCCCCACCACGCCACTGCCACCTCACCTCAACGTCCACCCCTCCTTCTCCCTCAGCCCCCACGGCAGAAATATCCTTTTCCCCAAATCTGGCCTCGACCTCTGTCTCTCTTGGATTTCTCTATTTTGCCGCCGCTAGGGGCACCGTTCTCCACCACGACACCATCGCCAGTCCTCCGTCGGAGCCCCCTTCTCCTCCACGCCTAATCCAGCGGCCCAAGGCCCTCCCTTTCTCCTTGCTCTGTTCGCAACCCACGGCCCCCACGCGGTTTGCTACTGATCTGCCACTCTCTTGTGAGTTTCGATTCTTTTTTTCTTCTATTTTTTTTTTCATGTTTTGCTAGAATATATATATATATATTTATATCTGTTCGATTTGAAGATTGAAACATATGATGGATACCTATCTTGGGATCCCGTGAATAAGTTACTACAGAAACTGATTCTTTTTCCTTGAGAATATCTTCTATGCAACCAGTTCAAACTATTTTTTGTTTATTTGAGATTCAATATCACTTTTAAAATGCTATGATTTTTGGTTGAAGAGATTTATATGCTTTTATTTTTTGTGTAAGACACTTTGTAAACACTCATAGGTTTGAATCTCTATGTTGGTTAATGTCCAGTAATGTTAGTGTTCAGGTTTCAATTTGATTTTAAGGCTTAAACTAAGTAGTTCCAAAGCTCAGACTTGATTCCAAATGTAAGCATGGGAAGTTGGTCATGGATTAGGCTAGCATACCATCAAGTCACTTGCTGCTGAACTGAATGGCATACCCTGCATCTGGGACAAGCTCCTATGAACTGTTTTTAATGCTTGCATTTTTTTTAATATATAGTACTTAGTTAGTTAGTTAGTTAATTGGTTGCCTGTACATTGGACTTTAACTTAAATTACTAGCTTGTGTTTGGCAGCTCACAGGCTGAAAGTTCTTGCTTTTGCCGAAAAATGAGAACATTCTTACTTTTGTTGTTTTTAAAATATTCTTAAGAAGGTACTGACTTTAATGGTATCCCTTTCTCACTTTATCCCATTTTATTTTTATTTTATTTTTCTCTTTTCCCTTTACTTTTCTTGTTGCTATTTTAGATCATGTTTGGAAAAAGTAGGCCACTAACTTGAAGCCTAAGGCTTTCGTTGCCTTTGAACAAGCTTGTTTGCCTTTTAAATTATAGAGCCTCATTAAAAGATAATAAGAGCTTCCTTGCTTATTGTATCAATTATCATGGTCTATGCCATAAGTGTTATTGGCACTATTATAGATTATGAAATTATTATTTGTCATCCTTAGAGATAGTCTATTGCATTTAAGTAATTGTGAAATGTAATAGAATCGACTTTTGCATGAGAATGAAGGGGTATTCTGGGTTTGCATCTAGCTGTTTTGATGTGACGTGGTAGTTATTAGCTTCTGTTTACGCTTTAACATGGATCCATGGTTCCATATTGCAGGTAAATGACCATTGTGGAAGTATTTTGACCATCTTTCTGAATGTACCATATTTAAAGAAGTGCTTATGATTTTTGTATTATGCTTTATCTTTCACAATCCTGGTTCTAGTTCTATGATGTCACCAGCACATGGGGACTACTTTCATATTATGCTTGTAGAAGTGTCTTTATGTGATAGATCAGTGTTGATTATATTAGGAAAACACCCGACGGTATGTTGGCAGTATAATGCTTTATTTTTTACGCTGGGCACACAAGGACCACTTTTCTACCTTAGTCTACCAACAATCATGTGGTCAATGTGGTGAATGTCTTTCATAAAAAAAATTAGACAAACTAACAATTACTTTACTTTCTTGGATCAGGGAGGGATTGAATGCACAAAGTGTGCAAGGAAAGTTTTGTTTGGGTATAGATATATTTTTCTTCCTTTTATGATTCTTTTCTTTTTTTCATTAGCTTTTTGTCTACTGCTACATCTATTTTCACATAACTTTATAAACTAGTTTTGTATTCACTTAATGTCAGGCCTAGGAGTAGAATCAATGTGAACCTCACTTAATTTGTCAACCAGTAATGGAGTAGTCATACCAAGAAGTTGCTTTCCATCAGTCTCTTCATGAGCTGTACAAACGTAAGTGCCTTGCTCTAACTGTTTCTCATGAGCTGTACAAACGTATTTCTGGCATAAGTTCCTTAGCCAACATTGTTTCTCCATTAATATTTATTCCTCTAACAGGTATATGGAAGATTGGATTGGAAAAAATAATGTTGCACTTAATTTTTAACCCCTTTGTAATTTCTTCTGAGTCTACTTTGTTCAAATATTTATCTAATTTCTTCAAATAACTCAAGGCACTTGATAAGCAACTTGAGTTTCTTTTGGGCCAAACCGAGAGGTATAATTATTTCTCTTATTGTTGTTGTTCAATGAACTGCCTTAATTCTTTTTTGCTAAAAGTAATAGCAGTATCTTGTGGTGCAAAGAAACTTTGATTAATTTGACTATTATTGGAATAGCACTGCACTGGAAACCTGAATTTTTGGCTTATTAAAACAGGGGCTACTTTAGGTACTGGTTTTGCTTCTCTATTTTTGAAAGAAATCAGAGTGTGCTTGAATTTTGTTATTAGAATGGAGTATTTTGTTTTAGAATCAGCTTAAAGTAAATAATTTTTCCTTAAGAGTAAGCCAATGCTTGTAGAAGTTGTTGGTTATGTGGCTCTTTTGGCAGTATGCTTTGATTACTATGGTTAAAACTTAGGAAAATAAAATAAATATAAAACAATAATTCTTGAGTTGTAAACAAAGGTGTTATGAATTTGGGTGGATCCATCACAGAAACAGTGTTAGTTAGGCTCAGATTGTTGACTTATTGTTTCATTTTTTGCTAAAACAATTTACCTTTATGAACTCTTAGAAATCTTTAGCAGCCAAAGGTAGAATTTATCTTCTTTTCAATTTGGTGTTCAGCTGGAAGTTGATGTCCTTCTCATCACTCAGTATGCTTATCTATTCTTTTTTTTTTCCCTTTCTAAATTTTACTTTATGCTTGAATGAAATGCTCTTTTATATTATGTTCTGGATTCCAACTTTATAAATCTAGTCTGGATGTGTATTTGCAGTGTTTTATTTGAAATTTTTGACTAAAAAAATTGCTGAAAAATATAACTTTTCCCGACAATTATTGGCTTCCGTTGGGGTAGATCAGTAGTGGAGCGATAATACTAGCGAACATGCAGCGATTTATAAATCGCTGGAAAAAGTCAATGACAGCGAAATATAAGACTTTTCCCGGCGAAAATAATAGCCGGAAAAAGTCACACTTCTTGTAGTGATAATACACGTGTCCTAGCAAGATCATCTTATTTTTGAACTGATCATGCAGTTATTTATATTCAAAAGCCGTATATTATGGGAATATTTAGAATCAATATGCCATGCATGCATTGGGCATGCTAACAAAATTGTACCATATATGCGTACTCTGCATAGAATGTAGAAACAAAAAACATAACGGCAATTAATAAAGCCATACACGAAAGGATCAGTCTCTTCGAAAAAGAAAAAAAAGAAAAGAAGAGAAAGAGAAAGAGAAAGAGAAAGAGAAAGAGAAAGGACCAGCGTGCAGGCCGACCATCTAAATTAGCAAAACAAACGAAATAGGCATTATTCATGTATTATTATTATTATTATTATATATTATTCTAGATGGCTACAGTCTTGAGCTTTCATTTGATTCTTGGAGATACGTGTGCTCGCAGAGGATTCTTCATCACCATCAATAACTCCTCCTTATCCGAAAGATCAACACCTTCTCCGTCCACTGGTTTCCACTCAAAATTCCACACCAAATTTGAAACAAAATACTCCAGATTAAGCATGGCTAATTTTATCCCCGGACAGATCCTCCTCCCTGAACCAAACGGCATCATGTTGTACGCTATAACGTCAGACACTTGATCTGGTTCTCCATTTTCTCCACGATTCAGCAACCTCTCCGGCCTGAACTCCATTGGATTCTCCCACTCCTTTGGATCCCGCCCCATCAGTGATATCACGAAGTTCACCGTCATATCTTTCGGGATTCGGTAGCCAAGAAGTTCTACATCTTCTGAGACTGTATGCGGTACCAAGAAGGTACTTGGAGGGTGAATTCTTAGAGTCTCCAGAATCACTGCTTTCAAATATGTCATCTTCTGCACATCTTCCTCCTTAATCTCTTCGGCTCCTTCTCCCACCACCGCCTTGATTTCAGCAAAAAGCTTGGCTTGAATATGTGGGTGCTTCACTATATTTGCCATGATCCACTGCAGCGTCGTTAGAGTTGTGTCGCCACCGGCATTGATGAACTCTAAGCACAAGCTCAGTATATCGGCTTCCTCAAGCTTGCCAGCTTCCTGATCGTGATCATCATTCATTTGCATATCCAGTAAGGTATCTGTGTATGATACCAACTCGGATTGTTTGCTTTCCTCTTGCTTTAACTTCTTTCGAGCTCTGATTATAGGCAAGATTATTTCAGCTAGATTCTTCAAGATATTCGAGTACCTCTTCCAACGATCTCTGAACAGAAACTTCCCCAACCTTGGCCAGCTGCAGAACACAGTGAACTGCTCGTAGTTTAAAATAAGTTCAGTTTGATTGCGTTCAACTTCTCTAATCGTGCTATCGTTGAGATCGCCGATAGCCATGCGAATGAACAAGGAAAAAACCGCATGGTGGATATGATCCAACACACGAACGGGCTGATCGCCTTGCAAGAAACACGTGTTGAAGCTGTTAACCAATGTTCCCAAGATCCGCTTGCGTTCCAGAGAGTAAGATTTCACTCTGGCAGGGTGGAGAATTTCAGAGCTGAGATTACGACGAAGAACACGCCAAGTCTGGCCGTAGGGAGATCCAGCAATATCCTTGCGGTTGTTACTGAGAACGGAGCTGAGCGGAACGATCGAGGGACGGCTCGCGAAGGCGGCACTGTTCCGGACAAGGGTTTCATGGGCGGCGGAGTAGGAGGTGATGAAAACGACGGGTTCAGAGCCGATATGGAGAGTAGTGACGGGCCCATACTTGAGGGAGAGGCTACGGAGGAAAGATCTGAGGTCGACCGCCGTTTTGGGAAGCAAATGAAGGTTTCCGATGAAAGGAAGAGGCGATGGTCCTGGTGGGAGTTTTCCTGTTTTGGATTGATTTGTTTTGGTGGAATTGGAGAGTAGATGTAAGAGAAATTTGATGCAAAAACAGAGAGAAAGAGAGATGAGGATGATGAACCAGACATCCATGTTTAGAGTCACTTGCACACAACACAGTTCGGCCACTCTTGTACGTGTGGTCTATTCCAATTTCCAAGTGTTATTTATAAGGAGTTAATGCCAAATGGTCCAGCAAAACACCCCCCCGGGGGGCGGCGGGGGCAGTTTTCATACACCACTCTATCAACCATTCATATTATTTTATTATTTATTAGATGATTTTTTATCATTTAATAACAATAAATATATCACATAGTACATAATAAAATAAAAATAAAATAGTGATTTATTTCTGTTTTTAGTTTTTTAAGTTTTTCACATTTTAATATTTTGTATTTTATTTTTTGAGCTTTTGGATCTTGAGATTTGTTTTTCAAGGGTTCAGGGTACGCGCGTATTTATCTCAAGTTTTATATGGATGGAGGCGGTAAATTCTAATCTTTTTTGGACGTCTGAGAGGGTATAATTATCAAAATTAATAATACTGGGAATGATTCGTATAAGGGATAGTTTGAAGGGAGATTTCATATATATCTTTATAATACTACACGAAAAAGGAATATTTACGAGTTATTTATATAAATATTACAAAAAAATTAAATATTTATGATAAATTATTTATAATAAAAATAATTATTTATTACAAGAATATATTATTTTAACAAAAAAATAATCAATTTAATAAAAAATAACTGACAGCAAATGAAAAGTATATTATTATTTAAAAATAATTGGACGAAATCAACAAATAATCCCCTTATCTGCGAACAAAATGGGACCCATTTCAGTCAATTTTACTGAATAAGAACAGATACAAAACGGGACCGAATCCCAATTTTCCTTTTTTTCTTCTTTTCTTTTCAGTCAGTTCTTCGATCACCACCCATTTCCTTAGATTTGACTGACCGACTCCGACAGGGAGAAGACAGACAGATAGAGCCGTGACAGACCTGTGTGACAAGCAAGCAACCTTACTAATAAAGGGGCGGAAAAATTCTAGATGACCGACTGTTGGTTTTTTTTTTTTTTTTTTTTTTTTCTTAATAACTTTTTAATATATTTAAATATTTTAAAAAAATTTAATATGCTTAAAATCACTCTCTTAATTATTAATTAAATTTTTTTCTTTTTTTCAAACGGTCAGAGTTACATCTTGGGAGACATATAATTTTTTTCAGAATTCTATTCTCGCCCAGAGTTAATTCTGACAATTTTTTTATTATTTAATAATTATTAAAAAATATTTTTAATGATGTTCTAGGTTTTTTAAAATATTTAAAATATATAAAATAAATATTAAAAAAAGAACTTTTTTACCGAGACCGTCTATGTGGGTGTAGCACTGCTGAAAGGATGAGTAGACCAGTCCACGGACCCCCAAGATTATTCGTGTACGTGCTGTTGTCTGTGAACTTCAACTTTTCATCCATTAATTCTTGTGACAAGCATGCAGCTTCGGCTGTACATAAAAAATGGACATGCATTGTCAAAACGGGTTGGTTGCCGACTCTCGTTCTATCTTGCGTTTTCTTTGAATGCTGTCATAAATCTTGCGTTTTTTTTTTTTTTTTTTTTAGAAAGAAAGAACATATTCGTGGGTTCTAGAATCCACGACTCTTCTAGTCTTTGTTATTATAAAAGTATACCAGTTGAACTACAAATTAACACACACGTACTTCTCTTGGTTGTTACAAATTAATATATACATATAGGAAAGAATATTATATATACTACTTAATCAATTAGAGAGAGATCAGACATTTTCCTTTGTGAACTTATAAGTAGAATAAAACCCATTAGCCTAATTTTGCTTTTAACAAATCACGTATGATTTTGATCTATCGAAAAAAATATAGCATGTAATTATATATAGCCAAATTATTCAAAATTAAAAAACCTTAATTTTAAACCAGGGCAAAAGAGATCAATGTGGACCCAACAATTACATCATAACAATTAAAATAATTCAGGACAATTAAATCAATGAAAACGAAAAGGGAGGAAAACCTTGGAAAGTCAAGCTTTTGTAAAGAATGATATCTACGAGATTTTTGTGCATGCAGTCAACAAAACGGATTGTGAAGTTTGTGTAACCATTCCTATCTGGCCTTTTTTTGTAGCTTCCTATATTATATTTTTGAAAACATAAATTATAAAAAAAATATTATTGAAAAAAAAGAATATTTAAATTGAAATTGAAATTATTGAATAATAAAGAGTGAAACTTTATTACTTTAGGTTTGGATATAAAGATAGTTTTAACTCATCTCAACTCATCTTATATAATAATCATTACAACTTTTTAAAATTTTCACAAAAAATATAATAAACAATTCAATTTTTTTAAAATTTAAAATAATAAGAATATTAAAAAATAATATTTCAACAATATTTTATTCAACTTTTAACTTTTATCTCAACTTATCTTGTCTTAACTCACTATTTAAACCTCATGTAATTGAAATAAAAAAGTGATTATTTTAACTAAAATTTACAAAGAGAATATATAGAGGGATGCAATAGCTCTAATTTATATGTATTTTTATATTTGTAAGTCTTCGTGAAAAATAAATATTCTCGCAATTGATTAATTGATACGAAGCGATTAATAAAAAAATCTATAAATTACATTTTTATAAATTGAATTTTCATATATATATATTTATCTATTACTATATATAAAAGCCAAGTTTTTACTTGCTGAATTGGCATTCCGTCCGCATAAATCGGCTTAACAATCCATAAATTATCAGCACATCTTACAAACAAGCAAATTGTTTATTTGTAAAGGTTCAAGCAGTGCAATGAAGTTGCAAACCGTTTATTTGCAAAGAGTCAAGAGGTGCCAGACTTTGAAGAACCAAACTTCAATCGGTGCAAAAGATTTAGAGCATGGCTTAGATGTCAATCGATGTAAAAAAAGTAAGAGCACCGCTTAGACGAATCTGATTTTTAGGACTACAGTTTGGCATAATTCCTTTTATTTGCAAAGAGTTGAGAGGTGTAATGATTTAACATATGTACAAGAGAAAATCTTAGGACCTGTTGGGATGATATCCTACAAATAACATCCCTCTAATAGTTGGTTGCCACATAGGCTTCACAATTTAGTGATGGTGTGAGCACACTTCACCCAATTCCTCGCCATCCACTTCTCCCCTCTCGCACAAAAGCTCTTTGGCCATTTACAGTCCTGCTTCCTCTCGGCCATCTTTCCTTAAGTTGAGGGATTCAACGAGAAAATTAGGATGCCATCTTTCCTAAAGCACAATCTTTTTTTTTTTTTGGTTAAAACCTAGAAGCTAAAATACCCATGAGCTTATTTTCCTAAAGTGCGAGCTTTCTAGCACTCTGAAGAACCTGTAGGTAAAACAAAAGTATAAACTTTCATGTTTCCTTTATAAATAGTCCGCTTCTCTATGTAAAATTTAGGTAAATTCACTTTATATTGAAAATCTAATATCTAGATGAATTCACTTGAGATTCAAAACATGGCTTTTCTTATTTTCTCCGAGAATGATTTGATTTTTCACATATTTAATCTCCTGGGAGTATAGGCTAGTTTTTTCTTTGTTCGAATAGTTAATGCAAAGGGCTGCTATGAGAGAGAAAAACACCAAGAAAAAGGAGGAATTCAAATCTGATGGGAATTTCTGTTCCCCTGGTACCATTAATCTAAATTCAGACCAGAAAATTAGAGAAAATTAGCAACGAGTGCCTTACATTATCACTTTCCCAAGTTTCATCCACGTGATTTTCCATGAAAGAATCGCACGATTTACTGAAGGAAGAGTTCCAAGCCTTGCAATGAATGGTGATTGTGAGAGGTGGATTTCGGTTGAAATGTGTCGACGTCGAACTGGAAGGTGGCGGTGGAACGAGAACAACTATTGAGTAGCAGAGCAAAGAGATGGAAGAGATGAGCTTCGAATCGCGATGGCGAGAGCTGCTTCGATGAAAGCGATGGTGAGTTTGGAATCGAATCAAGACGGAAGGCTACGTTTGTGATTTGCTATTGGTGAATCTATTCTCTATTTGGTGTGATAACTGATGTGGTAACTCATAATAGGAGGGCTACTTCTCTAATAAAAACAGCCGAACCGCTCCAAAGCGGCTCTCTATTTACAAAGGCTCAAGCAGTGCAATTGTCTACGTTCTCTTAAATATTTGCAAAGTTCGTCGATATCGTTAAAAAAAAATGGCCAAGCACTCCCATGTAGAGAAACAAGAATCAGAGAAACCACTCCCAAGCACGCTTCCAGACCTAAACCCATGCCATAGAGAGGAGAGTTCCTTATTGAGAGATTGTTACAGGCAGCACGGCTGGGAGTGGTGGCAGAGCACAGGGAGAAATGAAGGGAGAGTGAACTGTCATTCATGGCGTAGAGAGTGAGAACGTAGAGAGAGAGAGAGAGAGAGAGAGAGAGAGAGAGACAGTGGCTTGGGGGTGGCGTGGGGTGCTCGGTGGCGTTGTCTATGAAAATGGCGACGTCGAGGTGGGGCTGGCGATGTGGCTCACAGTGGGGAGAAATACCTCTATTTTTGGTGGTGTAAAACAGAGCACCCCGAGCTTGACGTCCTCGGCATTGAGTAACTCCTCGACCAAGAAGATGATGAGGACTGCGACGAAAACGACCTCCCACCCATTCTGCCTCCTGAGGACGTCAAGTTTACTCTATTTATTGGAAATTGAAGATTCTCCCAAGAATTTCGGAGGCATTGTGGGGTTGGGAGCCGACTCGATTGGGCTCGGGGTTTGAGTGCAGGCGAGGAGGGCAGCACCATTGACGATGACTTGGTGTATGGCGGAGACTATCTTAGAGGAAACCAAGTCCATTTGATCTTGGCCGATGAGTTGGTTGCGGTTGACCGAGTCCGATAGGAAGCACTGCAGGTTATCCATTTTCTTTCGGACCGTGGAGAGATTCAGGAGCGGCACTCGGGGGTCCGAGCTTCCTAGTCGAACCAGAGCGGGATCGAACCCCAGCTCGCCAGTATATCTCGCCGAAGTCGGGAAAGAATTGCCAGTGTTGAACATCTATCCTGATTTTGTCTTAGCAAAAATGCTACCAATAATTCAATATCATAGAGGGTGAGGAGCAGAAGTAAACAAAGTCTGGTACGTTTATAATACATTGACTTTAGACTTCAAAAAGACAACAAAAGCATCATTGTGCATAGGAATATTTTTTTTTAGACTTCTTTCCAACTTTTCTTAACAGTTTAAAATTTTCATGAAATTGGCAAGGTCAAGCATATGTTTTTAGTGTCATACTAATATAATCTATTTTACATTGTTTAATATATATATATATATTATATTTTAATATTATAAATTGACTCTGAAATATTTATTGGTAAAGTAATCTCTTTTATATATTCAAGTCCTATTTATTTGTTTTTTCTTTACTCGTATATAATTCTTGATTTTATATACATATTTTTAGTAATTAGTCCCGTGTAATCCCGTCAACTACTGTTACAGATTATTTAATTCCAATTGAATTGAAAAGATGAATAAAGAAAACGTAAAAATACGGCAAAAAAAAAAAAAAAACAACAACAACGTACCAAATATTTAATTCCAAATTTAATGGGAAGATGTCAAAAGAAAATAACGAAAACAAACAGGAAATAAAAAAAATTAAGAAAAACAATAATCGTCACGAATCTTTCTTCCAAGCAATGTATAATAATTTAGAAAAAAAAAATTCTATTTACAATCTTCATTTAGACGTTGTGGATGCAGTCTCTTTATTAAATGAGAAAAAGTATCATTTTAGGAGAGATATTTTTGTAATTTTAAAAAATTTTAAAGATAAAATTATCTAAACTTGCATTGCAGTCCTTATTTAAGAACTGTACGTAGCATTGCTCATTTAGAAAAGTAATGTATAATAAAAATAACAAAATCATTAAAAAAACACTTTATTAATTGTTAAGTTAAAAAAAAGGATCCAGCTACTCTGCCGCCCAGCGTTTACCGCTGGCGTACCGCTCGGTGCAAAAATTTTTTTTTTTTTTTCATTTTACTTTTCACATTTTTTAAACATATTTAAATAAATTTAAAAAATAAAAAAAATACATCAATACATTTAAAATCACTTCCTTAATCACTAAGTTTAAAAAAAAAAAAAAATTTGGCCAAGCGGTACACTTGGGCGGTACACTTGGGGCGGCAGACAAGCATTTCCCTAAAAAAAAACACAAACAAATCGGTGAATATCTTCGGTATTATCCTTTAGAAAAATGTTAGTCTTTCTTCTCGTTCATGGTTCGTAGCACCACGTGAGAATACTAAATCATATTAAAAGACAAAAAAAAAAAAAACAATGTAACATTCGTTTCATCTACTCAATTGTGAGAGATTTTCTCTTTGAACCCATTTTTTGTTGTGTCTTTTTGTCAATAACAATGACTATAAAAACAAGACTGGCCTATTAAATATTGTAGTTTGTGATATTTCATTCACACAATAGAATAAAAATAAAATTATGATTTTAATACATTATTGTTTGGTGCTGAGCTGATCAACGGTACATTTTGAGATTTTATTAAGGGATTTGATAATTGTTTGTAGTCAGTGAATCATTTCGCATATGCTTGTTATCATAGTAACATGTAATTAATATAACATGGCTATGTCACGTGGCATTGCATGTCAAACTTTCCATCTGAGCAGGAAATTAAAATGGTTAATTAGCAGTGTCCATATAATTTATTATAAAAAATGGAGTTTTTAAAAGACAATCATTTCTTTAAATGTGAAATTATCACTTAGCCCAAATGCTTAAGCTCAAGCGAAGATGTAAATTTTATTATTTAATTTATATCTTCATTCTCAAGTATGGGCTCCATTGTCACTCGATGAGTGGGTGCAACACATGGAATATTTAATTAAATGGGATATAAAATGTAGAATCAGGATTCAAACTCAGGACCCCTGCTCTAATACCATGTGAATTCAGAACCATCTTAACATTAAATGTACATGATTTGCTCACTTTAGATCTACACAACACATTATTCTTTCATCTTGATGTAAAATAACATTACAAGATAATGCAATGTTTTATTCATATTTCGAGACTACATGCATATATATTAATTAATAGCTATGATTTTTGTTTGACTCATTACAATAATCTCTACAAGTCATGACTCATCTTGGGTTGATTCAATCACCCGAAGTGCTCAACAAATCCAAAGATGATCAAGAAATTCAAGAATGATCAAGGAGAGTCAAGAACCGAATGGAGAAGAAAGTTTAACTTCTGTGTTATGTAAAATCTGTTCTGGTAAAGATTACAGAGTGATCTACTAACTATATATACAACACGCAAGGAATACATGTGCAATACACGTGCAGAAATAAAACTATATTTACAATTAAGGGTCTGTAAAACTAACTATTTTACAATAACTATTTACATAGTTCAATACAGCCTGCCTCGAAACTCTATTTGAATAATCTCTCTTAATTCTTCTTTAGTCTAAGTTTATGACATGCTATTTTCTAAATGTAAGACATTTTAACACATGATCGATGATGCACGTGAGATTGAACGTTGAATAATAAATTAAAGCACATGCATGCAAAAGTAGACAAGAAAAACAAAGTTATATGATGATATATATTAGCCATCCTTATATAGTTCTTCTGATGCGACAAACAACAATAATTAACATTGGGAAAAAAGGAAGGTGGGGAATGCATATATATATATATATATGATGATATTAAAACAATAATAATTGATTTTTTTTTCTTTTCGATAAATCAAATCTATTATGACGACTATGATGAAAATAACTATATTTTATCATGAGAATGATTTTATAATTATCGTCACAAATAACTAATAACAAACAAGCTGCATTTTTCTTTTATATATAATAGTCCAAACTTTTATTATCGATCCTTCCAAATTTTCCGTGTTAAGTCAAATATTAATATTGCAAGACAATTATATAAGTAAGCAGGCACATGTGAGTGAGATAGAATTAATTCCTCATTGATCAAAACCCTAATATATATCATCATCATGCAGATCTTTCTCATATAAGTCTAAGCTAGCTATTGTCATGAGTTCTGGCAAACCGTAAGATAAGTAAGCACTTCATGTGAGACATGAGAAGTCATTCAGTTCGTTCAAATCCCTTCTCGTCCTATATTTTTTGTCATGTTTTGATAAAACAATGTAAGAAATAAAAAAATTATATGTAAGAAACGTAAGCACACACGTACGTGCATGAGACGACAGTCCGAGGGAGCACTCCTTGACAACTAGCTATGCCCAGTCGTAGCCATTTCTTTTGTGATGAATGTTAAAAATTGACAATGGTCAAACTCCGATGGCTTCTAAGAATGAATTGAATGATCTTTTACCCTTTCGCATCGTACAATAAATTTGACAGTCATGCTTCAAGTGGCCGGCCGGGAGAAATATATGTTTAGGCTAATTAATTCTCTTGACCATACAAGAAAAACTGCCACCATTTATAACTGGTGGCCTTAATTTATTTTTTAAAAATTTTAAATCAAATTCTTTTTTAAAAAAAATTAAGCTTTTTCATTCCAAACATCTTTTGATCTCGTAAGATTTTTATTTTTACTTTTATTTTATTTTTTAATTTTAACTTTTTATTCAAATTTTTTGCCTGACTTGATATGTTCTCGTTAAAAATTTAAAAATAAATACTATAAAAGTAATAAATATAAAATTACTCGAGTCTCTACAAGTTACTTAAATGAGTCAAGTACTCACACTATAAAAAAAAAAAAGACTTTTGTGACCATTTGTTTGCAGTGAAAAGACTATTTGTAAAAAACAGGCTTTTAACAAATCACGTATGATTTTCTATCGTAAAAAATTATATAGCATGTAATATATAGCCAAATTATTCAAAATTAAAAAACCTTAATTTTAAACCAGGGCAAAAGATCACTGAGATATTTCAAATAATGCCAGGGCAATGAGATCACTGAAAGCGAAAAGGGAGGAAAACCTGGAAAAGTGAAGGTTTTGTAAAGAATGATATCCACGAGATATTTATGTGCATGCAGTCATCAAAACGGATTGTGAAGTTTGTGTAACCCAAGAACACGTCTCTATTCTTGACTATTATTTTCTAGAATGTTAAAGATCTATTAAAATAAATATGAATAATTTAAATTTATTAGTTTTAATCAATTTGGATTTGTTGTGTAAGTGACGATTTTATTATTCGGTATTGAATAAGAAGTCATGAGTTTAGATCTTGATTGTACACTATTCAATTTAATTGAATATTCAACATGATGTAATCAGCTTATATATTAATAAAGTATCTGATCTACACGCGAGAAAGATCGTATTACTTATCAATATTTGTTTGAAATTGCTGTAGGAAATAGAGTTTTTTTTATGGTGAAGCTTTTAAGTAAATTTTGTTATTAATTAAAAAGTTGTTTATTATTTGATAAAAGTGCACTTAAAATATTTTAAAATTAATTCTAATAATTGTTTTTAAGAAAAATGGTTCTCCCACTGTCTCACATATGGAAGCTATCGAGAGAAGCTACCGATTCTCTATTTTTTATTTTTTATTTAATAATTAAAGAAGCGTTTTACTTTTTAATGAGGTTCAAAAAATGTTTAAAAAATAAAAATATACATTAATTTACATTATCAGTACAACGCATCACCTTTCTGACCATAGCATTGTCTCTTTTTAAAGCTTATTAGGGGGGAAGAAGGCCGTAAAAGTGATGAATGCATTGTGTCGCCCTGAAATAAGCTTAAATGTTTTCAATGAGATAGTCATAGCATTAGATATGTGAGAAATGAAATGAAAAAAATGTAGGTGACGGCAAGAGACGGAACATGATTAATGGCACATACAATAAAATATGACAAGATCACGTGCAAGAAAATTTGCTTGAGGTGCGGTGCATGTCATCTTTGAAACCATTCCTATCCGGCCTTTATTTTTAGCTTCCTATATTATATTTTTGAAAAAATAAATTATAAAAAAATATTATTGAAAAAAAAAGAATATTTAAATTGAAGTTGAAATTATTGAATAATAAAGAATGAAACTTTATTACTCTAAAGATGGTTTTAACTCATCTCAACTTATTTTATATAATCATGTATGATTTTTTATCGTAAAAAATATAGCATGTAATGTATAGCCAAATTATTCAAAAAAACCTTAATTTCTTTTTTCAGTTGATCATTTGGCTATTCCTCATTATATGAACGAACATCTGATCCTGGCAATTTAAGACCGAGTTCTATATATGAACTATATCATCAGTTTTGTTAACCCTAGGTATAAAAAAACCCAGCAATATTAATTAAACCCTTCTGATGCGGAATATATATATATATTTATATATAAGAAATTAAGAAAAAAGAAAGAAAGAAATTAAGAACTATCCCGTTAGTCACTTCATCACTTTCCCTCGTAGGCACCTTGCCTCATGGGTGGTCTTGGGACCTGTAGCCGGGTATTAGGTCGAGGCCCAGTGGATTTTGTGAAGTGAGGAAAATCCCTTACAGGATGGCTATTGATATTGTTGCTTTGAGTCTGGAGTAAATAAGTTATATGGTCTTGACCAGCATTCGTTGCTATATAAATATGGTCTTGAGTTGCGTTCAAAAAAAAAAAATGGTCTTGAGTATTAATTTTGTTGATGGCCATGTACTAATTCGCCTGCCGCTAAATGCAGTTGGCGTGATGTGGTGTTGCTGTAGTTGAGTTTAATGGTATAGTTTGAGTACATATAGAATGGTCTAAAATAAATAGTTTTGAGTATAAATATGGTCTAAAATAGTTGGCGTATAAACCAGGGCAAAAGAGATCAGTGTGGACCCAACAATTACCTCATAACAATTAAAATAATGCAGGACAATTAAATCATTGAAAACAAAAAGGGAGGAAAACCTGGAAAAGTGAAGCTTTTGTAGAGAATGATATCTACGAGATTTAAGGTGCATGCAGTCAACAACACGGATTGTGAAGTTTGTGTAACCCACGAACACGTCCCTATTATTGACTATATATTTTTTTTTAGTAATGGTATACACCACACTCACATCTTAGATGATAAAGAAGCATGCAATTCTTTCTTTTAAGCCTTGTATAATAATTTAGAAAAGTAATGTATAATAAAAATAACAAAATCATTAAAAAAAACACTTTATTCTTCGGTATTATCCTTTAGAAAATGTTAGTCTTTCTTCTCGTTCATGGTAGTACCACGTGAGAATACTAAATCATATTAAAAAACAAAAAAAAGAAAAAATGCAACATTCGTTTAATCTACTCAATTGTGAGAGATTTTCTCTTTGAACCCATTTTTTTTGTCTTTTTGTCAATAACAATGACTATAAAATCAAGACTGGCCGATTAAATATTGTCGATTGTGATATTTCATTCACACAATAGAATAAAAATAAAATTATGATTTTAATACAATATTATTGTTTGGTGCTGAGCTGATCAACGGTACATTTTGAGATTTTATTAAGGGATTTGATAATCGTTTGTAGTCGGTGAATCATTATGCAGATGCTTGTTATCATAGTAACATGTTAATATAACATGGCTATGTCACGTGGCACTCCATGTCAAACTTTCCATTTGAGCAGTAAATAAAAATGGTTAATTAGCAGTGCCCATATAATTTATCATAAAAAATGGAGTTTTTGAAAGACAATCATTTCTTTAAATGTGAAATTATCACTTGTCTCAAATACTTAAACTGAAGGAAAGATGTAGATTTTATTATTTAATTTATTTATTCATTCTCATGTGTAGGCTAAACTTTCAAATTTAATGAGTGAGCCTAACACATGAAATATTTAATTAAATAAGATATAGAGTGTAAAGTCAGGGTTCGAACTCAAAACTCATGCTTTAATATCATGTGAAATCACTACGTCCCAAAAGGTTAAACTGATGAAAATGGATACATTCAATTATTTAATTTATATCTTAACATTAAATGTACATTTGCTCGCTTTAGATCTGCACAACACATTATTCTTTAATCATGATGTAAAATAACATTACGAGATAATGCAATGTTTTATTCATATTTCGAGACTACATGCATATTTATTAAGTAGCTATGATTTTTATTTGACTCATTACAATAATCTCTACAAGTCACTACAACAAATTGAAGTTTTTGTCACGAAGGATAGTGGTCGGAACAAGTTTGATTTAGTCAGGAAAAAGCTTTTTCCACCAATTATTCTAGTGGCTCGCTCATGGCATATAATTCATGGCGAATAATATATTACCCACTAAGATCTGATTTCATGGCAAAAGCTACATTTTTCCCACGACAACAAATGGCGGCAATACCTGTTTTTCTCCGTGGGAAATTAAGCTGCCACCCAGACTATTGTGGTGGGAAATAGTCCATTTATCCATGGAAGTAATGCTCAGAAAAGGCCTTTATCCATGAAGGCTTTGGTCGAAACTTTAGTGGCATAAAGTTTTTCCCCATCCACTGATTCATCACTAGAGTTGGTTTTGGGATGACAACTTTTGGTGACAATTATGCAAACTAACCTTGACATTTGTTGGGACTACTTACTATTCACTTGGACATATGTTAATTTGGAAAATACTTATTCTCAATGACACTTACTGGTGACAAAATTCTTTTATCCATTAAGGGTGTTCATGACAAAAGGAATTGCCCAATATGTGAAGTTATGACAATTGCCTTTATGCTAGCAGACATAACTGATGGAAATCAGTCACTCCCATGATATGCATTGGGGGGAAACTATTATTTCTTGTGAACTTATGTGATTGCAAACAATTCATTTAACATTAGTGGTGTTGGTGGGAAAAGAAAACTCAAACTGGAAGAAGTATATATCCACCACAACGACATTACAGGAAGATACTTTTTCCCATGACAAGTTCCCATCATCTATGGTTTTAGTAAGAAGTCCATTTGCGCTTTCGGTTTATTTTTTTTGGCCACGAGTTGTTGTTTTCCCATGAAAATAGCTGGACAGTTTATTACTCCATTGCATCAAAGTCTGTTTCCTCATCCATTTGGACACTTTATATCATTTTTTTATCACCATACGACAACTAGTACAAATTAAATCTTATAAACTTCAAGTTATCCCACCAAACAATCCAGAAATATTGGTGAAGATAAAATATCAAAATATAACACCAAAATATTAGTTTTTTCATAATAATCTGTCAATTTACATATATAACCACTATCATATTTACAAATCTGCCAACATTGTTCTGTCACCATCATATAGACAAATATGCCAACATTCATACCAAATAGTTCAAGGCCATTTACAAATATCATGGTTGCAAATGAAATCCAAGTACATGAGGGAATTATAAATTCTTGCTCCAATAGCATGCAAGCTAAGTGCTATTGATATATAGACAGATTACTAAGGGCATTAAATGTTGCTTTATCTCATTCTCCAGACATTCAGATTTACCAATCTAACTCCACAAAGCATGGTGCTAAATGTTTCCTGAAATTTAGCAAAAAGCACTATGTCAAACAAAGATACTTAATTGGAGAATGACATGAAAGCAAGGGTGGGAAGCTTCTATAGTAATTATGTATCCATACCTTGAACATTAATTTTAATGTAATTAACTCTTGCCCATATAGCATATTAAGGTTTTTACTCTAAAAATCTTTACTCTAAATATGAATTTGGAATATGCCAATATCAATGATCACTATTGTTATTCCCATGCAATTATCACTATATACCTACTGCCATTAATGTTATGCTATTGCAAGTACACCAGTTGCATATTCTAATAATAGATTTGCTATAGGCTAATCCATGCTATATAAGAATATCAATTCTATATATCCCAAAATCTGTGATCCAATCTGACTTCATGAAACCTACTATTAAGAGAAAATCAATTGTTGAAATTCCACTTGTGACTTCCCATCTACCATAGCAATGGATTCGCTATTATGAGAGAATAAACTGTATATATATATTAGCAACCAAGTCTAAAATATACACATTAATATTAATAAAATCACAATTGGTTCTGACCAATCACCATGAGATATTTCCTGATTTGCACATATCCTAAGTATTTCAGTGTGGGTTTAACCTACTGAAATGCTACTAAGTTTGTAGGTTACATTAGCATATACTGCAACCAAAAGAGCAAATGGTTTATTAAAACCTGAAACTTATGGGGTTCCAACAAATTGGTGTGTGTGATATTTAATAGAACTGGAATTTTGCATACATGACTTGAAAAAAAAAATAGCTGCAAGTATTAATTCTTACAAGATTGAAGAAATATAGCCCCAACGAATACTGGTCATCTGAAACTGCTCTTCATCTCCACCAACTCTTGCTCTACATTCCATGATCCATATGGCTGAGCTAAGACTTGCTCCAACCTACAAGTTTCCAATACTGGTGGTATTAGCCTACTTGATCAGTTTTCAGCCTTGTGCAAATCACAAGCATATGCATTAAACCAGTATATGTAACTGTAAGAGAACCTACCCTTTCATGAGAACCTAATCTGTCCCTGTCAAGCTACTCAACCAAAAGTGATATATGGTGTTCACCCTAACTATAATATGCAACTACCAAAATGTGTATTGAGGGACACAAGTCCATGGCCATTGGACTGTTGCATATCCAATAAACAGTCCACAAAAAAACCCCACAAAAAACCCTCCACAAAATAGTAAAGAAAGTAAGATGCCTAAGCAGGTGAGTCTCTCTATGAGACTCACCACCTTCCTCAATCTCACTCATCCGATAGTTCATTAAGACCTTCTCATGCTCAGAAAAATTCTTCCCCAACGCTTCAACATCATTAGGCCTAATTTGCTCTTGTACATTTCTGCATCACTCTTGTTCCGTTAGTTCTCCTCCGATAGACGAATAAATGTTATACTCTTCTTCATTGAAAGAGATGGGTCAAGAATGACCATTTGCCCCATCCCTACTGCGTACCCAAACTTTTGTTCCAACACTTCTTTGAAGATAATGTCAGCCGCTTCTTCAACATCCTCTACGGACTTTTTTTCACCCCTCCACCATTACATTTTGAAAAAATCAAATAAAAGGAAAATCAGCATTGTTGTTAAACACCTATGCAGCCTATAGTCTAACTTAAATTAAATTAAACACAGTCTTACATAGTTTTGTTCAGTTTCTACATTAGTGAATTTACCCTTTCGTGTTGACCAGTGTGTTTCCTTATAAAATGCAACCATGCTTGGCGTCGTCTCCCGTTTAAACACACAAGTAACAATAAGGTTATACGTAATTAAACATATTAATTAGGACTTATATATACCCATACTGTACACAAACCTTCTACTCTAATATGCGTATAAAGGATTTTCGCCCACCGGTATGTTTGACTTTAGTTTTTGTTTGTTTGAACTGTTTCTTCTAGACTTCTCCTGCATTTGTAAATCCCATTTACGAATAGTGAGTTTCTCCAGTTTAACATAATAAGGAAAAACTCGACTTCATTTTGTACTTCTATTTGAGGCACCTAACACTATGTAAAAAAATCAATTTTCCTTATTTGGGACACTTAATACTAATCTGAAGGTAAATTACAATATATCTTGAATGTCGAACTTGCCCACCATTCACATAGCTTTTCCCATACAGGTTTCTCCACCAGGTCCGTCCCACAACGTAGGGCCTCTTCATGTGATGCATATTTTAAATACACTTTGTGTAGTACATAATGATATGCATTATACTTATCGCCCAAATGTGTTACAACCATCTTCACGATGGTTGTCTCTTGTCCAATCCAGAACAAAATTGGCCTGCAATATCAAATATGCACTTCATTACAAGAGTTTTTCATCAAACATGTGTAATTAGGCCAAATTAGTAAGCAATGGACTTTTGCACTTTCTTAGCACAAAGTAAAGTCCTACCCTAACACGGTGAACGAGCTCTTGCTTCTCGTCTTCGGGTACATAACTCCAACTAGCATGCCTCATGTCCGCATGCTCTTTGATAATCGCTGTCCGTCGACCGGTAAATATAGAGGCATTCTCACATGATGGCCCTTGATGACCATCTTGTATAACAAGAGGGATCTTACCCACCTTCCTAAGTCGTTCAAATAGCGTGCTCTTCGCTGGCCCTCGACCTCATTTCTTACTAGGTGGATCTACATTAAGATATCAATTCATGTAACCCAATCACCTTATTTGCATCCATGAGTAACCAGGAAAATTTAGTCCAAAGTAAAGATTGTTATGATTTTTCCACACCACATAATATATGCTAACTCAGTAGGAAAAAATGGATGCCATACCTGTATTAGTGTGACTCTCTCCAATATGTGCTCCACCCATTGCCTTTTGTGTGCCTGCACCTCCTACATCTTGCATCGATTCATTTGACTCTAGCTTGTCCCGCAACGTGGTTCTCAGTAGGACGACATCTGCTTTTGAACTACTACCAATGGGAGCCCTACCGTGTCGGACTCGCCCACCTTGAAACTTTATAGATTTCACCATCCTTGACTTTGCTGGAATTTCAAAACAAACTTAGTTGTAACATGTAATCAATTTGTGAGAGAATTGATTAGATGCCATTTAACGTACTAAATATCATGTAAACTGATATTTCAATGCCTCTAATTATTCTGTTGGTACCATTATAATGCTCTACTTGTAAGCATACTAAAGCCACATCTGGAAAAATCAAACCAATTTGGAGAATTTATGGTCTGCGACTATTAACCACATGTACTCTTTCTTCCTCTGTTTCCAACTGAAAAAGGTCACCAAGATGTATGCCCAATCTGTGCAATTTTTGTATTCTCTTTGTAAGAGAGTGAGGTGGCAGACTAACCAATTGGAACCTAACTTGGTTTTTGGCCAAGAATAATACATCTTGTAATGTGCATTTAACATATTGCGTACTAACTGGAGACGAGCTAAAACAATAGGCCACTTGAAACGATATTAGTAACTGATGGGTCGAGTCAACTCATTAACCACACTACTAAATTTATTTTAAAGTTAGATATGAAATAATAAAATAGCAAAAGGTAACAGCTCCTGCTATTGTTAAAAACACTTTTACAAGTGTACTTAAATCTCATAGAGAAGGGAAGCATCTACCCTCCTGACATCCAATACATTTTCTAGCTTTTATAGTATGTATTTGAACCTTCACTGACCTATTTTCAAGCATGTGCCAAATAACGGGCAGATATGTGCTTTCTACATGCAATTGCATGCAACACATGCGCCCTATTGTAATAACTAAAAATCTTGTGATAGATAACAAAAATAATATCCAGTATTCTAAAAAAATAAAACTGATTGATCAAATAAAAAAACAAAAAAGATGTTATATTAAGATGAAATGGTTGTAGGTGGCCTGTGTAAATTCCATCTAACATCTCAGTACAAAAAACCCAATCACAGATTAAGGATAAGGCAAGAGAGACAAAAGGCAATGTTAGTACCTGGTTGTAGGCCTGGCTTTCGTGGCAATAGGTGAATGAGAGAAGCTTTATGTGTAATTTATGTAATAGGTTTTAAACTTTTGAAAATGCTTAAGTGAAAGAAAGAGAAGCAACTCCATGCCTAGCAAGGCAGAAGTAAATGAGAGAATATTGAAGTGTAGTTTATGTGAAGAAGATAGTTTGAATAAAGCTTAAGTGGAAGAAAAAAAGCAGGTGCATGCAAATGAAACTTCTACCAAATCTGATGCCACAGCTGGATCCATAGTCATGACGCTGGCACAAGAACAGCAGCTTAAACCCTTGGATGTTTCTGGCCTTCAGTAGGTGTCGTGCTGAATTGAACATTTTAGGAAAGCAACTCAGAACAAAATACTGCTTTGTCTAACATAGAGGATTGAGCGCCACCTCTCCATGGGAAATACTCTGGCAGCAACAAGGATTTGACCCATGGCGTCATCTCCCATCTCAAAAAAATGACTATCCCGCCCTTTACCCCATCTCCCGTTACATAGTCCAATTAGCAAAGCATCGTCAAATATTATTATCATAAAAATGTAAATTTTTAGGGTCAACAGTATTCTAGAAATTTCACTTACCATTTTTCTGAATACGATAATCTGAAATTAAACAATACACTTAGGCTGGAGTTGTGAGAATACCATCAATAATAAACATGGTTAGTTGCATAAATATTCAATTTATATAATTTTGAATTCCTCAACGGTATCTAGACATTGTGGACGTCTTTTTCTGAATCTCATAATCATAAATTATACAACACACTTGCCCAGGAGTTGTTAGATATCAACAATAATAAACATGTTTACTTGGCAAGTCCAAAGGTTTTTTATTCCACTTTAAAATCCTCAACAGATTTTACTGCTTATTTATTATTGGTTGTGTAATTAAATCCCATGTTTCCAGCAACACCTCAAAGCTGTGTCTTTTTTTGTACAACCTTAAGTTCAAAATTAAGACCACCTATCATGCATAGTTGCTTATAGATTGTAATTTTTAAATGTGGATTTGTTTGCATTTCTTGGCCATTGCATTAAATGGTGTTGTATTCATATTCTCTATTTGAGGCATGTTCGAATTGGACAATACTTCCACAGGGGTATTGTGCCAAACCATCATTTGCGGGATGGGGTGGAACGGGCAGGAGTTTGTGATCAGTTCATGATCCCTTTGCAACCCTCTAAGAGTTTGTGATCCTCCCCATGCATATATCTCCATTTGTGGACTAATAGTTTTAGGGCGATTGTTTATCTAGACGCCTATGCTCTGGCAACTCAAAGAACATTAGCATCATCCCTCTGTCACAACCTTCGAGCCACTTGACTGAGGTTGATAGCTTATAGGGGGTTGTAGCACGTTGCCTTTAAATAATTTCTAAAATCTGCACATAACATAAAAATCACCAGTGAGTAACCGAAATATTACCCTTTTTTACTAGCTAACAACATCTTGTTATGTTTTCCTTATTACAAAATATCCAACTAACAAATTTCATTCCTTAAATGTAAAACACTGGCTTTTACACATGGTTGGTACGCAATTAAAAACTATGTATGCTAAATGAGTCCTTGTACATGATAACCAAACGTCCTTGTTGTGGCTTCCTCCATCTCACTACCTGCAACTCTGTTTTCTTTATTTCCATTATCGGTACCTCCAAATTCCTCAACATCTGAGATTCCCTATAGGATAAATTATTGACTTTGTTATTTCTAGCCGCAAGAGTACCTACCCAGTATTTAATCAAAGTCCATACTTCCATATAGCTTTCGGTTTTCTCCTCCAACCTAGCTGCACATCGCCGACACCATAGTCTCCAGATTACTATACATGGAGTTAAACTCACCAGAATTCCCAGTTGGGATGTGCAAGATGCCCTATTAAACAACACTTTTATCCTTTCCTTCCAACTTTGTTGAGTGAAGAATAGGATTCCAAACTCTGCCGAGACTTTTAGCCAAACACTTTCCGCAAACTCTCCCTTGCTAAATATGTGTTCTAAGTCCTCACTTTTTCTCTCCTTGCAACAGTTACAACTTAAAACAAGAGGGATCCCTATTTTACGGATTTGCTCATCTACACTTAAACAATTAAATACCACCCTCCACATACACATTGCAATCTTTTTTGGTAATAACTTGTGCCACACCCATTTAGCCCATTTAAACTTTGGCCTCCTCACTCTCACAACCTCCCATGCCGACTTT
Organism: Pterocarya stenoptera; assembly: GCA_003123785.1. Classification (NCBI taxonomy): domain Eukaryota; kingdom Viridiplantae; phylum Streptophyta; class Magnoliopsida; order Fagales; family Juglandaceae; genus Pterocarya; species Pterocarya stenoptera. Next base: position 249,052 of record QEOT01124297.1, on the reverse strand, counting down.
GTTGCAAAATCTCCCCTCTTCTCAGGTAGCCAGACTAGTATATCCTTAGTATTTCTCAAAGATCCTACTGTCTCCATTACCTCACTCCCCAGCAGCATCCGCAGTTTTTCAGCCTCCCATCTCTTGTTAGTAACCAATTCCTGCAATCTTATGTTTGGTTCCTCTACCTCAATCACTATTTCAAACAAAGGGCCCTCTTTTAAAAAAGTATCATACCATAATGAGAGATTTCCTTCTCGAACCTTCCACCTTGAGTTAGTTAATAAATCCGGTATTCCATCCCTTATTTTCTTCCAAAACATCAACCCCGACCTATTATCTAAACGCGAGATGCCCATTTTTCACGTACTTGGCTCGGAAAAAATGTGTCCACAGGGACTCTTGGGTCAATATCTGCCATCAAAATTTCATGAAGAGAGACCTCTGCACTTCCGACACATCCCGCACCCCTATACCTCCCTCCTCCACTGGAACACATAGTTTCCTCCAAGCCCTCCACTTTTTTTTCCTTTGCCCTTTATTCACCCCAGAAAAAATTTGAAAACAAACTATGAATCTTTTGTATCACAATTTTTGGAACATGGAGGGCCAATATCAGATAAAGCGTCGTGCTTGAGAGTACATGTCGTAATAGGATTAAGTGACCCGCTTGTGATAACAACCTACTCTTCCACCCTGATAAGTTCTTGCCAATACTCATAATTAGTGTTTCAAAATGTCTCACCTTCAATTTGCCCTCCACAATCGGCACTCCCAAATAGGTAAATGGAAGGTGACCTTCCGTAAATCCTGTTTCCATCAACAACTCTCTCCTCCTTTGACAGTTCAGTTGCTTTGAGCAAAATATAGCAGACTATTCTTGCTTTACTTTTTGCTCCGTCCATCTCTCATATGCCTTTACCACATCCGTTAGGCATCGGATAGAGCCCTCACTAGCATTTGGGAATACAACAATGTCGTCAGCGTATAATAAATAGGAGATAGAAGGTGTCCCACCAGGTTGACAAAAGGGCATGATCTTCTTCTCTGACAACTTCTTCTTTATTAATCTTGAGAGTAACTCCTCCACGATAATAAATCAATACGGGGATAATGGGTCGCCATGTTGAAGTCCCCTTTTTCGACTTGAAATAGCCTTTGTGCCATGCATCATAAGGTGTTGTCACACAATGTTTAATCAATCTATAAAAGGACTTTGGGAAGCCAAACGTCCGTAAAGTATGCTCCAAAAATCTCCAGTCCACCCTATCACATGCCTTGCTCATGTTTATTTTTAACATTATGTTTCCACCTCTATTCTTCCAATGTATTCGCTTTATCATCTCCCGCATGAGTGTGATGTTTTCCAAAATGTTTCTTCCTTTCACAAAGGCCCCTTGTTCCAGAGATATTATATCTCCAAGTATCGTGAACATTTTATGCACTAGTATGTTGGAGAACACTTTGTAAATAACATTACATAGGCTTATAGGGCGGAACTTGTCATAACTCTGAGGATTTTTAATTTTCGGAATAAGGACTAAGAAAGTAGAGGAATAAAATCTTGGAAGTACTTGGCCTTTGTGGAACTCCTTGACTACCTCCTTCACGTCTTCCTTAATAATACTCCAACACGACAAATAAAATGCCGATCCGAACCTTTCTGGTCCCAGGCTACTATTAGCTCTTATTGACGAGATCGCCTCTTATATCTCCCTTTCCGTTGGTTCTTCCCTCAGCTTAGACTTCATGCTCTCCAACACAACTGGTTGGATCAGGTTTCCCAAATCCGGTAATTCAACCGAATCTTCTTGGGAGAGAACTCTTCAAAATACTGTACAACTCCATCATGTACCATTTCCATGGACTCCAAAACCGAACCATCAGGCAACGTCATGCTTTTTACATAGGATTTCCTTCTATGTTGGGCAATGACTGCGTGAAAATATTTTGTATTCTGGTCTCCCTATAGTAGCAAAGATTTTTTTGCTTGTTGAGCCAGTCTCGTGTCTTCCCTTTTATACCAGATATCTAGTTCCACTTTGGTAATAAGGAACTCCTCCACAATATCATTATCATAGGAAGCCTACAAAGTCATCTCATATTGTTCCAACCTCTCTTCTAGCTCCTTGATCACTCCACCTACTCGACCAAACACCTCTTTATTCTACAGCCTTAGTTTTTGTTTGAGCCTTTCTAATTTTCCAGCCAATCTACATAGCCTTGAATTCCATATCATTAGTTCGTTCCAATACTTCTTCACTACTTCTAAAAATCAGTCATGTGAAATCCACATGTTCTGAAATCTGAAAGGGGCCGACCCATACCTTCCTCCCTCCGAATCAAGCTTTAGTAGAATCGGCGAGTGATCCGATGTTCTCTTAATTAACAAACTTGTCGTAGCTTCACCATGAGTTCAACCAAAGTCAGAGTTAATTAACACTCTATCAAGTTTCACCCAACTTCTAGACAAACCTTGTTGCCCATTGCACCATGACATTTGTCTTCCTTCCAGCTGTAAATCCATTAGCCCACAATTGTTTATGCATTCATTAAATTCCTCCATTGCCAATGGGGGTCTTTGTCTACCCCCAACTCTTTCCTCATCAAATCGAATGACGTTAAAATCCCTCATTACCACCCAAGCCCCAACAGTACTCGAGATGTTTGCCAAATGTTCCCAAAGCTCCTTTCTATCAACTTGTAAACACTTTGCATAGACAAAAGTTGCTAACAATGGACCACCTAGGTCCATGAAAATTGGTGGCAACGACTGCCTGTTCACAGCCACAACATCCATTTTTATTTCATCCTTCCAACATACCCATATTTTTCCTCTAGCTTCCACATTAGAACAAACATTGTTGAATTGCAAACTAGTCGCCCACTTGTGTAATTGCGATACCTCTTGGAAAGGTTCCAATACAAGCAAAACTGAAACATCATATTTTCTCACCAACTTTTGTATTCTTCTTTTCGATGTGCCCAACCCCCTTATATTCCACACCATAATTTTTTCAATCATAGATTTAGTTTTTTTGGCTGGGCTTTTGCCCTTCTAGACTAACTCACAAGTATATATTCTGAATCTTGAATTCCCGAATCACATTGGGGAATTGTCCCTGGGTCTGAACAATAATCCTTTTGGGTTTCCTTTACAATTTCAATTTCCCCTTTAGACAATATCGAAAAGATATTTCTGCAAATCAAAGTTCCCTCTTCCTTATCAATGTCATACACCTCCTCCACAACACAAATATTATTATTTGAAACAAAGTTGCCCCCCTCCTTCTGAAACTCCCCCTCATCCACTTGTTCCACTAGTTTCATGTATTTTTCTATTGAATTTTCCTCTCCCTCCCCACCTTCAATTCTCAACGGGCTATTTGTTTCCTGCTCGAGGCCCCTGTCTTGGGTTTGAATTTCAAATCCCTCACCATTCTCCCCACCCTGTTTCACATTATCCTATTTCACCTCTACCACAGGCAATGCAGTTTCCCCAGCCATAGGTATATTATCATGCTTCCTTCCTTTTCCCTTCCAAACCATCTCTTCCCTTCCTTTATGCTATTATTGGTCTTTTTAACCCCCCCAACTCTGCACACCACATCTTTATGCCTCTATCTAAAGCATTTTTTACAATAAAAACCTTTCTTCTCATAAATTACCTGCTACCATACCTGTCTTTTACCTTTACCTATTTTTTACTTGTTACCAATGAAAACCCAGCAACAGGTTCTTCTTACAAGTCCAATTCTACACGCATTCTTGCCCTTGTTGCCCTCGTCCTATACAAGGTCGCATTGTCCATGCCTAGGAATCTACCAAACCGAGAGGCCAGAATATGCAAACAATCCACTCTGTATAAGTGCAAAAGCAATCTTGGCAGATAAATCAACTAAGGTGCAATGGACGATTCTTTGTTTACATCAAAATCCTCCGACCAGTTGAACAGCCTGAATTGACATCCTGCCACTACCCTTCCCTCTCGCACCCAAGCATGTAAATAATCTTTTTCATTTGCCAAGTGCAGCACGTCATGAAATTCATCCATGAAGCTTACCATCAGAACTTCACAGAAACCCCATGTCTGTATGATCTGTAATCTTAATACATCAATAGGTGGCCTTTTCGAAAAAAAAAATGTAATACCAGAGCAAATTTCAGTTCCTCAACCACCCTTGCCATCTCCACTTCCGAGAAAACAAAACTCATATCACCGTTTATCATCTCGGGTTTCCTAAAAGGAATTTTGAACTTCGCAATCGGCACCGGTCATTGCAGGGCTTGGGCAAAAGATCGCCCACCCCCTCCGAAACCCTTCCTTTTCCAGCCATATCTTCACCAACCCCTCCCAGCCATACTATTCCATCCTTTGAGGGATCCCCAGTGTTGGAGTATATGTGGAGACTGGTTTTGGAGCTGAAAAAGTGTTTGCAGAAAGTTAGCTCGACAATTGGCTTGAGGCAAAGTTCGCTTGACATCGCTTGACATACCGCTCGAGCGAAGCTCAAGTCCAAGAAGGTCGAACTAGTCCCATTCGACACTCCGCTCGAGCAAGACACAAAACCTAATGTTCGCTCGACTCCCGCTCGACATTCCGCTCGAACCAATGTTCATTTGGCTGTTTGCTCAAAGCGCGCTTGACACACCGCTCAGGCTAAGTACGTAGTTTTTGCCAGATTAGGTTTCCAGTGCCACTTACTATAAATATATCATATTAAACTTGGGTTGGATGACCTCAACCATATTTTGAGAGAGAATAATTGTCTAGTGAGTGCATATTGTGTGAGAGAGCAAAAAGCCCAATAGAGTGTGAGTTGAGATTGAGTGATTGTAATCTCTTCTGGTTAATAAGATTTCTGCGGCTCTGTGGACGTAGGCAATTTGCCGAAACATGTATATTGTGCGTCGTCTTCTTCATTGTGCTGCTTTTACTTTATTTGTCATCGTTGTCTGTGTGTTTGCATAACATTTCACGACACCCAGTGCCTCCCATCCTACTCCCAGAAGCCGCCGTATGGCCATCCAACATGGCCATAGGCAGCAAATCGCGCCACACGAACCAAACTTTTTTATGTAATTATTTTGTTGCTATAGTATTTTTCTATTTAAAAATAAAATTAGTACGCAGAAAGTGTGTTTTTAGCTAGAACATTCTACAGAAATGGACTTGAATGATTGCCACTTTGACCAAATTGCAACGCCAGCCTCATTTGGAAACGGCAGAGCTCCCCCTACTCCATGAGAGGAGCAGGTGGTAGAGTGGACCAATTCACGCTACGTGAGTGAGATACGAAAAATTAGATACAAGTTCGGAGGTGCAATTTTGATCTATGTGAGATCCAGATTGCAAACTGTTGATACTTATGATTATGATCTGTTTTTGTCAAAAATTGTTGGGAGGTGCAATGACGCATAAACAGTCTCCTTTTAGATTTAAAAAATATATATAAAAAAAAAAAAAAAAAAAGCGCTTTGGCAAAACAACTATAATCCTACATCTGGTTCTTCAAATTGAAGATGAATTTCAACCTTTGAAACTGTAGCAACCATTATTGATTTTTTCATGTTATTATATTCAACAACATTTCAGGCTGATGTACCTTTCCAGCTTCTATATCTTTTTCGTCCCTTCATTCCATCTTTCTCGCCTCCGACTCCAATAGCCAGCAGGTAATTTCTCTTCCTCTCCATCTTGTCATTTTTGGAACTGAAAATAACCATATGGAACCTGGAGAGTGATTTTTTGGGGTTTCTTTGGCCGAAATTTTTTTCTAAGATGAATTATTTGGGGCTTCTTTAGCCCAAATATGTGTATGTTTGCATTCGATTGTGTGCTTTCCTTTTAGAACACAAAGTATTCTTTTCTTCTTTTAATCTCATGAAATAGATGGTCGGTTGTGTCAATGTTCCACGGGCACTGAATTCTGCAGTTCAATCAATTTTGCTAAATGTATGGGTTTTACATATACATATCCTTTTCATTGGAGAGTCAATGTACTGGAAGTCATTTTTGTTGATTGTTTGTGGCCAGCGGCACACCTATTGTAATTATAGTGTTCGTGTTCACTGAAAAAGAGGCTATTTTCTTAGCAGAAACGAACACTGCAGTCTTGACTAATCTTAGTTTTACAATTATTTCCTTGATTTCATGAATTAGTTTGAATATTACTCGCAAAAAGGGGAAATAAAAGTTTTGTGCCGGTTTGGATAGTGAGTTGAGATGAAAATTGAATAAAATATTGTTAGAATATTATTTTTTAATATTTTATATGGAAATTTAGAAAAATTGTAATGATGAGATCATGAGATGAAATATTTTTACTATCCAAACGGGATTTACTTATTTTTATGGACTTTAATTGAAGGTGCTGGTGCTGCAGCAGTTTTAGATTACAGCTTTAACTTTTAACTATTTTTTATGAGATTTATATCGGTAAGGTCATGGGTAAATGTGATATAGATTAACCTAGTTATTGTATGTAAATGAATGTCATCTACATGTATTTTCTCGCTGAAGTCTGTAGTTTTTAGAAAAAAAAATCGTAACAATTATTTTTTGTGGGCTTCACTGGAAACTATACTGCAATTGCATTACATATTTTAATCTTTTCTTGGTACTTGTTATGCAGTCGAAGTGTAATCTTTTATTGGCATGTGCGTGTGTATTCAACATGTATGTATTTCATTTAATTCCTTTTTTGTATGTTCTTCCCAATTTGGCACTGTATCTGTCATGCCATCTTGTTTAAACCTTCCTTTGATAGCAACTCTATTTGTTGGGCTGTTTGTGTTTCATTCCTCTGTTTAAGATTCCAGAACTTCTTAATTTGTACTACTTCTGCAGGGAGACATTGATCTGCACCATCTTTTTTCCCTCCTTATTTTTGCAGCTTTTTCTTGAAACTGGCATTTTGTATGTCCTGGTTAACTGTTCTTCACCATCTCATTTTCACATCTTTCCTTGTTCTTCTCTGCCCAATGATTGTCAATAAAACTTCTCGTACCCCTTATATTCCTGAATCACAAAATCCGTTTAGATAATAAAAGTATTTCATCTATCTTATTATTACAACTTTTCTAAATTTTCATACAAAATATAATAAACAATTCAACATTTTTCAAATTCCACAACAATAATTATATTTAAAATAATATTCTAATAATATTTTATTCAACTTTTAACTTTCATCTAAAATCATCTCATCTCATTTTATCTCACTATCCAAACCGCACCCTAGCTTGAACTCAAAATTCTATTTTGTCTGAAGAAGGTTTTACATGTCATTTTGCTTCCTCTTGAGATACAAGTCAATTTAGCATGATTCTTGATGAAGAAGGAAATGAAGAGGCTTGGTTTGTATGCTTTGTTTGAAATCCTTGGTAGAGGCGGCTTTAGTTGATAATGGCTTATACTTCTTCTAATTCTGTTAAACTGAACAAATAAATGAGGTGCTGGACAGTTCTCCTTGGCACATCGGCAATAGACACATTGGTGGTGCTAAAGAGATGGTAGCCCAAGCCCAACATGACTCTTCGCCAACAGGAATTGAAGCAAGAATGTGTGGGAAAAAAATGGATCTTCAATGTTTCAAGTGTATGAGAAAAATGGATAAAAGCTTACGACAGGGTTGAGGAAACCGAAGGAAGAGCAGTCCTCCCAGAGTTATTCTCGAGTCCCAACAAGTAAGAATAGTCCTCCTAGATTTTATTCAAAACATGATCCGTCTAGATCTTTAAAAAAAAAAAATGTCAAAAAAAAGTTTCTAAACAGTAAATAACTTTTTAATAGTAAAACTTATTACTTAAGTTATAAGTTATAAGTCTTAAATGTATAAGTTATATTTCCCATTGCAATCCCAAACATGCACTTAGTCTCTCCACAACTTGACTTATCTCTTTTTAACTTATCTCTTAGCCTGACTTTCAACTTTATCTCAAAGCTAACTTTTAGGTTGTTGATTTGACCCCAACACGATGATTATTGCATGAGTATCATTTGTAATATACAAGAAAATTTGAAAAGAATGATATTGAGCTCTTGAAGAGCCATGTTTATACTACTATATCTCTCAATCTTCTTACTTCTCTTTGCAATATTTCAATCTTTGCTACTTCTCTCTTTAGTTTCACAATACATTTTAAATTATAAGCATTTAAGGGAAAATGCTAACTATAATTAAAAAAAAAAAAACTTACTTTTCTACATGTCAATTATTGATATGTTGAAAATTATGAAATTTGAAATTTAAAACTAGCTTAATTTTAAGGACAAAGTAAAATTATCTATTTTTTCTATGTTTTTTTTCAATAAACCTCTGTATTTCATTGATGAATCAAGTAATACAATTTGGATTGTAATCTCTGTTTAAACATCCCACTATACAATCTGGGATAACCTCTAACCAAACTTTTTTCCCTTCTAAAGACAAAGCTTTTTTTGCTAAAGTATGAGCAACCATATTTTTCTCTCTATAAACAAATTGAATATAACACTATGAACTGTTTTTGAAGTCTAACATCTTCTACTAAGGAACCATAAAAAGTAAGCGTTTCTTCTTCCTTGCACACTGCCATGATGATCTCCTTTGCATCCCCTTCAAAGATTACTTTCTGAATGTTATGAGTACTGCATAATTCAACTATGGCCCTCAGTGCATAGCCTTCTGCAACAGCTACCTCTTCAACATTTTCTTTCTTATCACAGACAGCTGCTACAACCTTCCCTTCCTCATCTCTAACAATGATGCTAATACCCATTCTCCTCTTTTTCTGATCCAAAGAAGCATCCCAATTCACTTTGACATATCCTTTTTCTAGTTTTTCCCACCTTTGGTTACTAACAGATCTGTTTTACACTTGTCTTTCTGGTTTATCAGAGTTCCTTGCTGCTTGGTAGTTTCTAAGAGTAGCCTTAGCAGATAAACATAGGCTCAGGATATTCCATTCTATTTTCAAACACCACTCCATTCCTCCTCAGCCAAACCTTCCTAAGAGCCACTACTAGCTCCTCCAGTTGACTCTTATTAAGAGAGGTAATGCACTTCTCCCACAGCATTAGAAAGTCAGCTTCATATCTGCCCCACTTTTGAACACAGCTTTCCTCACTACCCCATATATCATTTGCTGAATGACACTCCCATAAAACATGCATAAGAGTTTCATCTTCAGTTTCACACATAGGACATGTTTTATCCTTCACCACTCCTCTTTTGAACAAGTTTACTTTGGTATGTAATAAATCATTCCCAGCTTTCCATAGAAACATTTTTGTTACAGCAAGACTTCTAGATCCCAAATCTTTCTCCACCTTTCATCACCTTCAACTTCTTTAGAACACTCACCATTACTCTTCTCCCTCTTCTCCATACTCACAAAGTAAGCAATCCTCACCTAGAAGATACCCTTTTTTTGGGCCCTCAAACTATCTTCTATGTTGCTTTGCCTCTGCTCAAAGGAATGGTCAATATTTTCTCCGCCTCTTCTATTCTGAAAATGGATCTTATCATATCTTCCTTCCAGTCTCCCTTCTGTTGGTCAATTAGAGCTTCAACTCTTGAGTCCTCCTATAACACAGAAACTGGTGATTGGACCATGAAAGAAGAAGGATTTGGAAGCCATTTGTGCCCCCAAATCTTGATGTCTCGCCCATCCCCCACCTTCCATCTAATTCCTTCTTTTACTAAATTCCTAGCTGAGCTAATACTTCTCCGTATTAATGATGGCTGTGAGCCAAGTTTAGCTTCCAAGAAGCTCAATTTCCTATAATACTTCTCCTTAAAGATAGTAGCTGCCAAAGAATTAGGAAACTTAAGAATCCTCCACCCTTGTTTTGCAAGAAAAGCTATATTGAAACTCTCCAAGTCCCTATATCCCATACCACCCCTACCTTTCTACATTCCCATCTTTTCCCATTTTTTCCACACAATTCTCTTACCACCCTGCTATCTACCCCACCAAAACTTTGCAAATAACCCATTAATCTCATTACATAGTCTCTTTGATAGCTTGAAAATACACATAGTGTACGTAGGGATGGCCTACAAAACTACGTTGATCAAAATCTTTTTACCTGCTTGGGAAATAAAATTGTTCTCCCAGCTATTCATTTTCTGCCATATTCTTTCCTTGAGATTCTTAAATGTATTAAACTTTGATCTTCCTATCATAACAGCAAGTTCAAGATACTTCTCATAGGTTCCACAAACAAATGAATTCCTAGCCTCCATAATGACCTTCTTATCAGCTGGTTTGGTGTTATTACTGAAGAAAATAGCAGTCTTATCTTTGTTGAGAAATTGGCCTGAAGCTTTTTCATATAATTTCAGCACCTCTTGTAAGATTCTCCACTCCTCTATCCTAGCTCTACCAAATAAAATACAATCATTTGCAAAAAGCCGATGATTGATACTAGTACCCCCTCGAGCTACTTGCACCCCTCTAGTAATATGCCTTTTCTCATAATGATTAAGAAGGGAACTCAAACCTTTAGCACAGATAAGGAAAAGATAAGGTGACAAGGGATTGCCTTGTCTCAAACCTCTAAAGGGTTTAAACTTAAGTCCTGGAAAACCATTAATTAAAACTAAGAAGGATACAGTTTTGACACATTTCATCACAAGGCTCACCCACTTTTCACAGAACCCCAACCTTATCATAATAGCCTCTAAAAGATCGCACTCAACACGATCATAGGCTTTAGACATATCTAACTTCATGGCCATGCTCCCCACTTTTCCTTTTTTTCTGGTTTTCATGCAATGCAATAACTCATAAGCCACCATTATGTTATCATTTATTAATCTACCAGGGAGAAAGGCACTTTCATTTGGGGATATGATTTCAGCTAAGACCATTTTGAACCTATTAGTGATAGCCTTGGAGATTATTTTATACATGATCTTACACAAACTAATAGGTCTAAATTCACTCACTTGTTTTGGATTTTTTGACTTTGGAATCAAGGCTTTGTGTGTGTGGTTAAGAGAATAATCAAGAGGGTTACCATTGAGGATATCCACTGCTGCTTTACAAACCTTACCAGAGACTGAGCTCCAATGACTTTGGTAGAAATATGTCCCAAATCCATCTGGACCAGGGGCTTTTAAAGGAGCCATCTACTTCACTGCATCTTCCACCTTTGTTTCAAAGAAATTTCAGGATAGTCTTTCATTCATAGCTTCTGTGACCCTTGAGTTCAGCCCCACGAGACGGCTCTCAATCACTTTCTTTGATTGGCTTTGTAGTTTGAAAAAGATTACCAAAGTAGCTTCTAAAAGTTTCTTCAATATTCTTAAAGCCAACAGCCAATCTGTTGTTTCCATCCTCTACTTCTTTAACGAAATTTCTTTTCCTTCTTTTATTAGCACAAGCATGAAAATATTTAGTATTCATATCTCCATGCTTGTAACAATTAATTTTTGCCCTTTGTTTCCACCGTAGATCTTCCATTTCTAAAAATAGATTTAGCTCAGCCTTACCCTTTTAATCTCCTCTACATTTCTGTGGCTTTCCTCAGCTTGCATACTTTTTAACAACTTAGTTTTTTCTTCTATTTCCTTCATTCCCCCCTTCTTCTTCCCCTTCAACCTTTGAAAAGCTGTTTTACTTATTTGCAGTAATCCAGTTACCCTTGTGGCTTCTTCAGCTTCTCCTCTCTTCCACACTTCTTTCACAACCCTTTCACAATCCTCTTCAAAAGCCCAACTGGCCTCATACCTGAATGGTTTTTGTTTCCACCAACACCTTTCATTTGTGTCTACTCTTCTAGTAATTAAATGGACTACCAGAGGTTTGTGATCTGATGTTCTGGCCACTATTACTTTGACCCAAGCATCCTTGTAAATTTCTAACCACTTAGGACTAGCCACTGCCCTCTCCAACCTTTCCTTAGTAAAGCTTTCATCACTGTGAGCGTTACTCCATGTATACTTATCCCCCTTCCATCCTAGATCATATAAGTTCCCCTCAGTCAATACTTCCCTAAACAGCTCCATTTGACCCTCTGGTCTTGCCCTAGGTCCCCACTTCTCATCATTTGTAAGAATTTCATTGAAATCACCTACTATGCACCATCCTTCTCCATCTTTTGGCTTCATAGTTTTCAGCATCAACCATGTTTCCTTCCTCTTTAATGTCCCTGGATGTCCATAAAAGCAAGTAAGCAGCCATCTACTTTCACTCTCATCTTCTATCCATGCATTTATATGTCTTTAGGAGAAGTTAACAATTTCCACATTCACCCTTTGGTCCCATAACAACATCAATCCACCCCTTTTCCCCACTGCCTCCACCTCAAAACATCCTTCACAAGCTAACCTGTTTTTTATGTTCCAACCACTTTTTTTAATCGTAGTTTCCATAAGGAAAACTAAGTTGGGTTTATTTTTCTCTGCCAACGAGCAGAGATCTTGAACTGTCCGAGGATTCCCCAATCCTCGACAGTTCCAACTTGTATTTTCATAATACTTGGCGGGGCTGACTTCCAGCCACCGCCAACAAACCAGATTTTTCTCTTTATTGTCTCCACCTTCCACATTTCCTCTCTTACTCAGCTTCTCAGGACTCTTATCTTCCACTTCTGCATTGCCTTTTTTTTTTTTTCCTTTGTCACTGGCTCCTTCTTTCTGGGTTTTACTCCAGCCTTCCTCCTCCACACCCCCTTCTTCACAAGCTTATCCTCCTCCACCAAACTTCCCTCTTCGAAAATAACTGTAACCTCCTGCAAACCTCCCTCCCCCCTGTTGGATAGATTCTCTTCTTCTTGCTATAATGGAGAACAAAGTCTCTCCCCCACTCCTTCTACCAAGTCCCACTCACCATCCTTCCCCCTTGTTTCACCCAATCCTTCAGTATTTTTTCTCTCTTCTAGATCTTCCTCATTATGTTCTTTTTCACTATTTATCCTACTCTTACCATTTTCATCTTCACTCACTCCCTTTCCCTTGCTTTCTTCACTCTCTTTTTGAACTCCATTCTCCCCATTATGATATGAGTTTCCCCCTTCCTTCCTCCACCAACTACCCATGTCTGACCTGCCCCTCCCATTCTAAACAAGTTTGTTTCTGTGAACATACTTAGCCCTAAACCATGACCCATATTGTTGTTCTTTCCCTTCCGATGCTCTCCCCTCCACTGCTACATTCCTCATTCCCATGCATTATAGACCCACATGCATTGCATAACTAAAGGGAACCCATATACTGCTTCCTTTTACTTTCAACATTCTCCCCCTAGCCAACGGTTGAGTTAAATCCACCATGATTTGAACTCTTAGAAAAAACCCCCACCCACTTCCATCATCCCTCACGTCCACATCCTCCACTTTACCCTTTGTACCCCCTATTAATTTTCCTTTCTCTATTGTCATACACGATAATGGTAAGTTGTGTATTCTAAACCAAAATACTTCTGAATCAAATCTAATGTTCTGTAAAGGAGTATACCCATCACACTCCTTCATAACCAACAGTTGGTTATCAAACAGCCAGGGTCTACCTGACCATACGTTCTGTTTATCTTCCGACTTTTGAAAAACAATGACATACGTATTCGTACTCACCTCAGTAAACTGAGTAGCCTTGCTTGTCCTCCAAATCTTTGCCATCGTTGCACCTACCACCTCTCCACTTATCATCCTTGCAGAGCAAATTTTACCCATTAGAGATCTATGTTCCTTTAAACACAGTTCGCTCGACACTTCCTCCTCTATCACTATCACAGCTTGCTCCTCCTTCCGTAATTGAAAACCCCACCATTTTTCCTCTAGGTCCTCCATCATACGCCGTCGGCTTCCCTCTTCTTTCAATAGATTCCACCAAAACCATCGTAATTGCTGTACCCTTCTGCCAGCCCAACATTAGTAACCACTCGAGTCTTCCCCGTGTACCACAGGGACCACTTTCTTTCCTTTCCTTTTTTGTTATAACCACCTCCCACTCACTAATGTGCCTCTAGTACCCATTCTCGCTGCACCTCTTTTCCTGAGAGAAAAGAGAGGAGAATCGACGTAGCTATTTCTTTTTTCTTTTTCTTTTTTCTATGTAATTGTGCATAAATATATGTATAATTTAACCCATAGAATCAAATCGATAGAATGATTAAACACACCTAAAGCTTTTTTGTTCAATTCAGGTGGAGGACTATTAGCGGGGAGATACAGTTGTATTGGCTTAGAGCATTGGCATTGGACTTTTTTTTATTATTATTATTAAAGAGAAGGTAGTCACATGTCCATTAGTGACCCCTGCCCATATTTATTAATGAACCCTCACTTATGGCGGAGGAATACCGTGGTAACAAACACCGTACTTGTCTTTTTACAAAGACAATAACACAAAACCAAAAAAAAAAAACCAAGTACCAAAACTATACAGAGCATACTTGGGAGATTACAAAAAACCTCTCCCAAATACAACCCAACCACCATAAACCAAATAAACAGTATAACCCAAATAGTTATAAAAGCTAAACAATCCTATAAAAGACCAATTCTAAATAAGCTTAAGAAGAGTTTGTTAAGAAATAAAACTCTACCGAAATCACACACCTAACCAGATCAGCAGCAAACCAACAAAACAAAAAAGACCAACAGCAGACCAACATAACAATCTCGCTACAGGGACCGCACTATTTAATACCAACTTTACAGCAACAGACCAACATTATTTAAGACACCTGATAGAAGGAAGCCCCCATTTATGAATTCTGATCAAGCCCCGCAACAGATATGGAAACTCACAGGCGTTCTTCCATTCCGCATCACCCTGTCTTGCACCCCATCGAGCTAACCAATCTGCAACAGTATTTCCTTCTCTAAAAATATGTGAAAATCTAAAATCCATATTTTGTAACAACTCTTGAAGCTCCTCCCAATAATCCTCCAAATACCATATTCTGCACTTCGTTTTCTACAACCATGAGAGGATGACTTTTGAGTCAACTTCAATGTCTACAGAATTCAGATGCAATTGTTTACATCATCTAACACCTTCCAAAAGAGCCAGTAATTCAGCTCAGTTACTATCACCATGTCCTAAATTCATGGAGAAAGCCAACAACACAGACCCTTGCACATCCCGAATTACTCCTCCAGCTCCAGAAATTCCTGGATTTTCCATGCTACTTCCATCCGTGTTTAACTTAAATCTCCCTTGTGTTGGCTTAGACCAGGATATTAACTTCATAGATTGATGTTGAATAGGAATAGGAAGAATATTGAGGCTTTGAAGAATGTAAGAGTCAATCTGGGATAACTTTTTAAATTTAGAAAACCCTTGGCCCAGTACGCCTACCCAGTGTTTGATAGAATGCCATAGTGTCTGATTCTAATTTATCCTCCATACGAGCTGTACACCGTCTGCCCCATAATCTCCAGGAAATGACTCTAGGCAATAATCCAAGAATGGTTCCTGTTTGAGAGGAGTTAGAAGCCCTACGAAATCAACTTAGACAAGTTTCCCTCCAAGATCTTCCAATCGGTAGCCCAAGTAACGAACCACATTTCTTCCAAATCTCAACTGCAACATCCCCATCAAATAAAACATAATTAATATCTTCATACTTCCCTTGCCCACAGCAGTTACATTTCGAGGTCAAAGGTATGCCTTATTTTGTCATCCACCTATCACTTATCAAATGAGTGTCATCTTCAAAATTTGATAAATTTGTGTTTAAAATCACTGCATTAGATTCAGCATACACTAAAGTCTTCAACTTTGAGCTACAGCATATTTAAGTTCATCTCCAAATTTGAAGACTTACTGTTGACACTCTATAACTATTATTTTATTTACTTAAATTATTATTTCTCAATTTTGAACCACAATATATTTAAGTTGAGAAATAGTAATTTAAGTATCAAATTAAATTATTAATTAACATATAATAACTATAATTGTAAAACATGCAAAACATAAATTAAAAATGTTATTATTAAAAAAAATAACATTATATTATTATTTTGACTAATCTAATATGTGGCTATGGCTTGTGAAGTTTTGGATTTATGAAAAACAAATACTTTTCACCAAATTTTAGATATAAATTTGATAAAACATACCAATACTCTTAGAGACTGAGGACAACAAAACAAATAGAATAGCTTTTGCTTCACTTTTGGGTCAATTACTTGCTCAATGTTTCAGAGTATAAACTCTACGCAATCTTGCTTTAAAGGTTTGGTTTAAGAACCTTTCACAAAGAAGTTGCCATGTCAATTTTTAATAAACTGAAAAAAGAAAAATTCTCACTTGCGTATCTGTGTCTAAGAATCGCACACGACACCAACACCCATTGGATCATTGGATCCTCACCCATTGGATCCTCGTACGTTGCAATAATTATTAGATAATTTGGAAATATAAATACTCGTACGTTGCAATAATTATTAGATAATTTGGAAATATTGATAGGTCTTATTCTTAACCTATCGCAGATTTCAAGCAATTTTAACCACGTGACATTTTGTGATAAATCCGAAATACCATGTCATCAATTCGGTGTTTCACAAATTTTTTACTCTATTTATTTTTTTTTTTAACACAATTTTTTAAGCATGTGGGCTTTCTTCTTACATGCATGGGTATTGCAGCGGCTACAAGTAAATGGTAGTAGAGGTTATTAGATTGGTCCTATGGACCTATGATGTATGTGGTCCTTGGAATTCGCAATGATTGACGCAGTCTCCATTTTTTTTTTCTTTTTTTCTTTTTTTTTAAGAATGATTACATTCACAAAAATAAAATTCGTAAATTAATACGATTTTATGTGATATATTAGATTTATTTTATAATAAAAATAATTTAAAAATATTACGTATTAATATTAAGGTTAAATTTGAATAGTGAGTTAAGATAAAAAATAAAAATTAAATAAAATATTATTAGAATATTATTTTTTAATATTATTATTATTTTAAGATTTGCAAAAATTAAATTTTTTATTTTATTTTATATGAAAATTTATTAAAGTTATAATGATGAGATGAGATGAGTTGACAGTGTTTCTTAATCCAAACCTAACATAAGATGCATCTGTTTATAAGCTTATTTTTCTGAACTACCTTTAGGTGGGGTTTGAATATTGAGATAAGATGATTTTAAATGAAAGTTAAAAGCTAAATAAAATATTGTTAGAATATTTTTATTAATATTATTCTTATTTTGATATTTGAAAAAGTTAAATTATTTATTATATGAGCAGTGCTAGGGACACCGTTGTGGCTCCCACTCGGTGTCCCGCTAATGTTAATTTATATGTTTTTTTTTTCATTTTCAACATATATTTTTTTAATGTTTTTTCATATTTTTAAAAAATAAAAAAAAATCACATCTTTATTAAAAATTATTTTCTTAATTAAGAAATAAAAAAAATAAAATAAAAAACAAAAACAAAATTCCCAACTGGAGCCCCAAGCGGGACTCCCAGCGAGAAGAGTAGAATTACTCTTATTAAATTTTATGTGAAAATATTATGTAAAATTTATAATAAATAAATGAAATGAAATTGGTTGATATGATTTTGGTATATAGAGCCTTACAACTAAACCATCTCATTGATGGAAGAGGTTTTTTATTTTGGTTTAATAGACGATTTTGGCATTCCCATCCTATTTGGTTTTTGGTTTATTAATAGACGATTTTGGTCCGTCAAGTCAAACTCCAGCAATAAATTATATCATCATCATCGATAATGTGGGAGTGGAGTTACAGCTTTCCTATCCTATTCTCCATAAAATTTCTTATAATTTAGCTAAAAATTATATTCTCTAAAATTTTTTTCTAAATTGTATTCATCTTTTAAAAATCTCCAACAAATCATTTCCTATCATTTCTCTATTATTTTAAAATATTATTTCTCTATTCTTTCTTTATTTCTTTTTTTGTCACTTCCATTTACAAACTTAATTACTCAATATTTTTTCTTATATTTTGAACTATTAGTCTAGAGAATATTTTAAATAAAAATTTAAATTATTTTTTTGCGGGTATGATAATAATTTTAAAATTAAATTTTTAATATTTTAGTAATTATTTAAATTATTTTTAAAATTATTATTTAAAACTATAATAAATATGAGTATGAGAGAAAGTGTAGATGATTGGAAAAAGAATTTATTTTATTTATTAGAATAAAATATTGATAAAAGATTATTTAAGGGATGAACAGTGATTCCCTATATTTGGAGAACCACTGTTCATCTTTTAAACCATTTTCCTAAAATAAGGATTCAGATGTAGGAGGGATTTTAACTAAAACCGTAAAATGAGCCTCAAATTATAAGAAAAATAATGTTATGGGGCACGTGCTACGAATGCTCTTAGAACTAGGCTCCAATATGTCACGAGTCCAAGAATGACTCATAAACTTGGTACTCAAAAGCATCAGTCTCTTTTAAGACATTTTTTCAAATATTTTGGTCAGGTTCCATTGTTTCAAATAAGGATGTAACCAGTCTAGTTATGTATGGTTTTTAACATATTTTAGAACCGAGCTGGTATTCTCCAGTTAAGATTTGAATAACCAATATCACACCAGTTACACTTTCAAAATCGGTACTTCCAATTTTACTAGTTACGGTCTGGTTTGATCTCATCTTTTCAATTTTTCCGGTGATATAGTATTTAATTATGTATATTAGTGATAATATGTTAGTGTCTAACTTATTTACATATTTGATTATATATATTAGTGATAATATGCTAGGTTACATATATGTTAGTCATAATATGATGGTTATATACACTTTTTATATGAGTGTATAAATTCAAATGTATATAAATGTATTTATAAAATAGCATATATATTATAATTTATCATGCCATAAAATGTATTTATCCTTTTATATATATGTAAGGGGATTTCCCCCACACTTATAAGTCCACTGGGCGCTCAGTCGAGGGTAATGGGTTTCGCCCTGATACCCAACCCCAGGTTCCAAACTTCCCCACGAAGCAAGTCTCTTGAAAGGAAAAATAAACAATGAAGGTTGATGGGACTGACAGACCTGAAGCTGCTCGACCGCACCCAGCTCATGGGGACTTGTACAGGGCAGAACGGGAAAAATGGAGAACCTTTGATCTTCTAACATGGGAACATCGATAGACCACTGAAAACACTAGAAGAGTACAACAAATCAGGGAACCACGCTACATTAATAGCACCACTACCCGAGCAACACACCACATTAATGCAACCGTCACAGAGGCATGCAGCATTTAAAGGATTCTGACAAAATGAACAGTAAAAATAACATGGGCTCCACAAAAGCATACACAATCTGTCCCCCTAAACTCCAGGTATAAATAGCAATTTTCAAATACTAAAAAACTTATCTATAGTCTCTAGACTCTCTCAGTTAAGTTTTACAAACTTTCAAAATACTGATCTACTGATTTTGGCATCAGAAACTCCCCGGCCCAAGACCGCTCTCTCTCAACTGCTTTCTACTTTGTTTTTCACAGGTCTAATTTGAAGATTTGAATTGCTGAAACTTGACCTAAAAGCGTACGAAACACAACGTTAACAATATATATATATCTATATAGCTTGTATTAATATCATACAATAGAATATTCATGTTTAAGATTAAAAAATTATATTAAAAAATTAAAATTTTTTATAATAAAATTATAATACTCTTCGTCATAGATTTGTCATTTTCGATCAAAGTTGACACATCAACTAATGAAATTGAAAATGACAAAATTTAAGCGATTAGCATGCTCCGACAGTTCATTAAATTTTCTATCGAACTCTGAAGTAGCAATGTTAATGGAGAAATAACCCAACAAATTGTTGCCGTTACATACAAACAGTGGACCGCATAGATACAGGGGCACCCATCCATTAAATAGCAGAGTAAGAGCCTACAATTACATTGATATCTTAACTACATATTCATCAAGTGTTCACGTTTATAATATAAGAAAAGTAAAGCTATCCATTCACAATCTGGGACATAGATTGCCCTTCAATAGATCCTTCATCACCATAGTGATCTCCTACTTCTCTGACAAATCAACATCATCACCATCCACAGCCTTCCACTCAAAATTCCATACTAAATTGGCAACAAAGTACTCCAAATGAAGCATTGCCAAACCAGAGCCAGGACAGGTCCTCCTCCCAGCCCCAAACGGCATCATCTTAATCTCCCTGCTTCCCATTATATCAAACACTTCCCCTCCTCCTCCATCGCTACCTCTCATGAATCTCTCAGGCCTGAATGCCATGGGATCTTCCCATACCTTCGGGTCTCAGCCCATCTCTGCCACCATGAAATTCAAAGTGGCATTCTTTGGCACTGAGTAGCCTTCCAACACGACATCCTTCGTCACAGCATGTGGCAACACGAAGTGCCCTCGTGGGTGACGCCTTAAGCACTCCAAAACCACTGCCTTCAAATACGGCATCTTGTGCAAATCCTCTTCCTTCACCTCCTTTTCTACATGCCCTTCAACGACCCCTTTCATCTCTTACCCAAAGCTTCTCTTGGACATCGGGTATTTCACTAAGAGCAATGCTAGACACCCCGCCACCTCGCCACCCTCCTATTTTCATTTCACTATATAAGATGTAGCATATTTATCACCATTAGACGATAAATAGTCAGGTAATAAATGATCAATCAATGGTGATAAATGTGCCACATCATATAAGTGGAATAAAAGTGGGATGGTGGTGTGATGTATAAAATTTTCCATTTCACCAAATTTGTCATGATCCACTGTAACGCCATGGACATTGTATCCGTGCCCACGTTGAGAAACTACTGGGTTTGCTCATTTGGAGTCCCACACCGGTAGGAAATTAAATGGAAGCAACCCATTGGGCCTATAAATAAGAGGAGTTAGCCCTTAGTTATTTACGCCAAGTAATAAGTTATTTAATAGTAACTTGTGACTAAAATCTTATATTGGCTTTTCTTTTCTAAAATGGAAGAAGTGAGAGTTAAAGTTTTGCTATTGGAAAAACTTTGTGAGTGTCACTTGGAGTGAGGAGAAAAATTGTGTGATTGTAACGATTTTTCACATAATGTATTTTCTTCTCTGGGTCTGCTGGTTTTTCCTCCTGTATTGGGAGTTTCCAAGTAAATTTTTGTGTTGTTATTATTTCTCTGTTTTTCTTTATATTCCTGCATAGTGTGGATACTAAGGGGTGAGTTTGGTAGGTCCAAATTCCCAACAATTGGTATCAGAGCTGGGGTCCTTTTTGTGGGGTGGAGCTTTGGTGTGGTAGTGTTGATACGTATAATCTAAGGAGGCTCTGTCTAAGGAAATTGAAAATTCTAAATGTGTCCATTGTGACCCTCCAATCTTTCTTGTGAACCTTAAAGTTCTGTTTAGGAAAGAGTAATCTTTCCTGAAAACTTACTTAATGAGTATTATTCATTTCTATAGTAAAATTATCAAGAGCCAAGGTTCGAGTCTAAAGGAGTTGGCCATGAAGAATGAGATGGATTCATTGTCAGAGAATCAGACATGAGAGTTGACAGAACTTTCATCAAGGAAGAAGGCATTGCACAACAAGTAGGTATACTGGGTGAAGACTGAACAAGATGACAGTAAAAGATACAAGGCCAGACTTGTTGTAAAAGGTTTTCAACAAAAATATGGTATTCATTACTCTGAGATCTTTTCTCCTATAGTGAAGATCACAACCTTCAGGTTAGTGCTGGCTATGGTTGCTACTGAAGATTTATTTCTTGAACAGTTAGATGTGAAGACAACTTTTTTTCATGGAGACCTTGAAGAAGACATCTACATGCACCAACCTGAGGGGTTTGTAGTACAGGAAAAATAAGGCTCAGTTTGCATACTGAAAAAGAGCTTATATGGCCTGAAGCAAGCTCCTAGACATTGGAACAAGAAGTTTGACAATTTTATGTGCAGTGTAGGGTACATTAGATGTCAAGCAGACCACTGCTGCTATGTCAGAGCACTTTACAATGAAGAATTTGGGAGCTGCAAAACAAATAATTGGCATGAGAATTGTCAGAGACATAATCAAATGCAAGTTGAGACCCTCACAGACTGAGTATGTAAAAAAGGTACTCAACAGGTTCAATATGGATCAGGCCAAACCAGTTGGCACATCCTTGGGAAGTCACTTTAGACTCAGCAAAGATTAGTCACTAAAGTCAGAAGAGGAACAAGATTACATGAGTAAGGTTCCTTATGCTTCAGTTATTGGTTCACTTATGTATGCTATGGTTTGCACAAGACCAGATATTGTCTATGCAGTGGGAGTTGTGAGTAGATACATGAGTAACCCAAGATAACAACATTGGGAAGCTGTGAAGTGGATTCTGAGGTACCTAAAAGGCTCCTCAGAAAAGTGCTTATGCTTCTCAGGAGAGAGCTTAAAGTTGCAGGGCTATGTTGATGCTGATCTAGCTGGAGATACTGATAGCAGAAAGAGTACCATAGGTTTTGTTTACACTCTGGGTGGTACTGCAATGTCATGGGGTTCTAATCTGCAGAAAATAGTTTATCTGTCCACTACAGAAGCTGAGTATATTGCAGTGTCAGAAATTGCAAAGGAGATGCTTTGGCTACAGGGTTTCTTGGAAGAATTGGGTAAAGAAATTCAGAAGGGCACTCTCTACACCGACAATCAGAGTGCCATATTCCTCGTCAAGAACCCAGCATTTCATTCCAGGACTAAGCACATACAGATCAGGTATCACTTTATACGATCATTGTTAGATGATAGACATTTGTTACTTGAGAAAATTTGTGAAAGCAAGAACCCTGCTGAAATGTTGACAAAGGGTATTACACTTGAAAAACTAAAGTTGTGCGCAACTTTAGTTAGTCTTCTAGTATGAAGACAAGGGCATAAAGTTTTATGATAGCGGAAGCTAAGAAGATCTTCATCTAGGTGGAGCATGGCTATGGGATTAGCCAAATTTGCAAGGTGGAGATTGCCAGGTTTGCTCATTTGGAGTCCCACATCAGTGGGAAATTAAATGGGAGCAGCGCATTGAGCCTATAAATAAGAGAGCTTAGCCCTTAGTTATTTACACCAAGTAATAAGTTATTTAATAATATCTTGTGACTAAAATTCTCTGTTGGCTTTTCTTTTGTAAAAAGGAATAAGTGAAAGTTAACGTCTTGCCATTGGGAAAACTTTGTGAGCGTCACTTGGAGTGAAGAGAAAAATTGTATGATTGTAACGATTTTTTACATAGTAGATTTTCTTCTCTGTATCTACTGATTTTTCCTCCTATATTAAAAGTTGTAAGTAAATTCTTGTGTTGTTATTATTTCTCTATTTTTTTTTTATATTTCTGCGTAGTGTGGATACTATGGGTGAATTTGGTAGGTCCAAATTCTTAACAACTCCATGCACAAGCCGACCATTTCCTCCACGCTAAGCTTCCTCTTCCCCTCCGGCAACTCCAAATCCAACAACGTATCCATGTACAACACCACAAACTCATCATCACCATTATCTTCTAGGGGGCGTCCTCTTTTGCCTTCCTTTGAGCATTCACATTGGGTTCCCTAAAATTTTTCCTAAATTTTAGTTAAAAATGACACTCTCTATAATTTTATTCTAAATTTTACTCATCTTCAAAAAACCTTCTACATCTCATTCCTCATCCTTTCTCTATTCTATTAAAATAATATTCTTCTATTCTTTCTTTATTATTTTTTTCTCTCACTTCCATTTACAAACTTAACTACTCAATATTTTTTCTTATGTTTTGAACTATTACTCTAGTGAATATTTTAAACAAAAATTTAAATTATTTTTTTATGGATATGATAATATTTTTAAAATTAATTTTTTAATATTTTAGTAATTATTTAAATTATTTTTAAAATTATTATTTAAAATTATAATAAATATGAATATAAGAAAAAATGTAAATGATTTAAAGAAGAATTTATTTTATTTATTAGAATAAAATATTAATAAAATATGAGATAGAGAATGAATAGTGGTTTCCTAAAACCAAATTCTAAAATAGGGAATGGGATGGGAGGGGGTTTGTGAGTTTTTTCCTAAATTTTTTCCTAAAATTTAGAGATAATAGTGATGCGATGGGATGTGGATGCCCTTAGCCTTTCTTGCTTCACTCTCTTCCTCCGTTCTATAAAAGGTCCTAGTATAGCATTCTGGTCTCTCCGAAGGTTAAACAACTCTTCCCAACGCTTGCGGAATAGTATCTTTCCAAGCTTCGGCCAGAAATTGAGCATGTTAAAGCGACCAAAGTTCAAAAGCAGGCGACGCTGGATGGCTTCGATTTCTTTGATCTGGGTCTCGAGGAGCTTGTCCCCGAAACACATCAGAACCAGCAGGCAAAACATAGCGTATTGGAAGTGGTCAATCAGGCGGACGGGGTTAACTACGCCGGATTCGGTCGGGGAGTGAGATTCAAGGCGGTTGAGAAGGATGTCCAATACCCACTTGCGCGCTCGAGAGTAGGACTTGACACGCGAAGGGTGGAGAATCTCAGAGGTGAGGTTTCGGCGGAAAAGTCGCCACGTTGGTCTGTAGAAGGAGGTGTGGATGTTGCACTGGTTGCTGGAGAGGACCTTGCTAGTGAAGAGGGCGGGGGGGTGATCAGCGAAGACGGCGCCGTTCTGGACGATGACTTTTGGGCGATGGAGCGGTTGGCGACGTAGATAGCCGGACGGGAGCCGATATGCAGAGTAACGATGGGGCCATACCTGGTGTGGAGGTTGCGGAGTATGGGCTCGAGCTCGGAGAAAGACTTGCGAAGCAAAAAGAAGTTGCCGATGATGGGGATGTTGAGGGGTCCGGGAGGGAGCTGCTCGTTTCCGGAGGATTTCTTGAAGACGAGAAGGTTAAGGAGGGCTACGATACAGGGGGAGAAGATGATGATGAACCAGGTCTCCATAGTCGACCTGAACGTTAAGATTATGTTCAGTTGCGTTCAGTATTCGACCAATCTTGTGTGGCCACGGTGTATACAGGAAAGAAGTTCAAGGAAACAATAGATCAGAGGTTGAGGATAGCAGAGCCCTGCAATATAATATAAGGCATTATACATGCACCATGGCTAGTTAGCTTCACGGCCGGCCATGCTCCTAGACCTATATATAGCTTTATCGCTTAATAATTAGTCAAAATACTATTTAAATTCTACTTCTGGCGCGCACCAGAGGTCATTTTCAAGACTTTTTCATTAAAGAAGACTGATAGCATGTGAAGATCATTAGCATTGAGTAGGGATATACAAAATCAATTCTTCTAGGTACAAGCAGTTGCGTACCCATTGCGAACCCAGCTTCGTGACATGGCAGGTTGGAGGGCATTTGCGTAATTACAGGAAAGGTAAAAAAAAACTACTCCAGACTGTCTCCCTCCCCAAATCGAAAGCGTCAGCTTCCCTCCCTCTCCAAATCGAACAGCGAACGAAAATTGACGAAAGAAGCAACGCAAGAGCAACCCAACGAAGAGTAGCCCAAATCGAATAGAAAATTCCTCCGTCTCCCCAAATCTCTTCCTCTGCGCGCGACGACGAGGAGGTTGATGTGAATACGCGTAAATCCAGCGAGGTTGCTATCAAGAACTCTCCAAGGCTTCAATGACAACAACCAACGGACTCTGGATGGCAAAAGGTATCTTTTTATTTATTTTTTATTGTTTTATATTTATGGTTGTTTTCTTCTTTTGGGGTTTAAGATCTCATCACGAAATTCTTGGTGGAATAAAATTTCATTCGCACCCGATTTGTTCTTCTCCGTTACATGTTGTTTTGAATTTTGAAACATTTACATAGTGTTCGAAACGATTTTAAGCCAAAAAGGTTTAATTTTTCGGTGACTCAGACTCGGTTTCATTTCGTGGTTGGCACTTTCTTTGAGTTGCCTTGAACTTGAAATAGTTTTGCTCCTCTATGTTTGGGTAGCCAAAGCTACGTGAGCTATAGGTTTGTGCCTTCTAACCTTGGGATTCGCTGGGTAAGCACATTGTTCTGGTTCGGGTCTTATTTAGCAATTGGGATTTGTTTCCTTGTTTGAGCAGTGCAATGAACCTCACAGATTGTATAGACCGAATGGCAATAGAAAAATAGAGAAAACTATGAACAGAGAAGGAGATGTAGAAATGCTACTGGATTCAAAAGCCTTGGGGTATTCTAGTTTGGGGAATTTCATACTTCAAGAAAATCATCTAAAGCAAAATTTTTATTAGTTGTGCAGTTCTATCTATGTTTAGCATTTCTATAATTTAGAATATCCACTTGTTATGAACTTAGTTTAAGATTTTTAATAAGTTTCAAATATTTGAAGTTCTTTTTGCATTGTTTGGATTTGGAATCCCAAGTATGTTAAAAATCAGTAAATGCAACAAATCTGGCTGTATGATTGTGTAGTCCCTTTGATATAACTTGTTTTTATTTGGTAACTTGTTCTTCATGATTAATGTTGAGAGGAAATGATGATATTTGTTCAGTCAAGTCTGCCCAACAGAGATGTTCATGATAAAAAAAAAAAAATGTGCTGCTTTGATTTCATCACCCATTGTGATGTGGCATGAAGTGGTTGGAATTGATCAAACTGGAAGCCTGACCTTTTCAATCATTCTTAATAGTTACACTTTACCCACCCTTCTTGAGTCCTGAGCATACATATGGCCATCATGTCCATCTGCAGAAGCATTTATTTGAGGAAGATGATCATTGGAGTGCGAGGTCCACAGCAATAAAATCAGTTTGAATGAACACTCATTCTTTTGACTTGATAATGTAGGAGATGTACATGACAAGGGTAGAGATTGCAAGGGCACAGGTTTGTTAGCATGAGGCAGGAAAGCAATTTAGGCATAGCCTCCTCCATAACTGGTCGAGCTTTAACTGAATGTACGAGCCTGAAAAACGCTCTACCATATTAACATTTTTTTTTATCATTTTCATTGAAATTAATTTTACCCATATCAGTATTCCATAATTTGTTTTGTATTTCATCATGATCTTACCCGTATCTATATTTCATATTATTTTTTTTCATTTTCATTGAAATTTGTTCAAGCCATGCATGCATCCCATGCATTCCATGCAAACCGAGGTGCACAGCCTGCAGCAAAAACAGAGGAGTCCACCCAGTGCATGCAGCATGAAAACTATGGTACTATTCTTGATAAATGACACTTTATCGATTTAATGATGTGGTAGCTTTTGGTACTTTTCTTGGTAAATAGCACTTTATCGATGCTTATAATGCTACATGTTACAAGAAAATTAACATTGGATTTTTTCGTAGCTTTTAATGATGCTTATAATGGTAGCTTTTGGTACTTTTGTTGGTAATGTTTCCCTGGCAGGGTCTTCTACATCAGAAAACACAAAATGTGGATCTGAATTTCTGCAGAAAGTTCTTGACTTTTCATGTGCAGCTTCTGTAGTGGATTTCAAGATTCCAGTCCTGGATGTGAAATTTTCATTTCAGGAAAATTGCAATACCAAGGCTCCCCTTGAAGCCCTCTTGCAGAATGGTGAACTGTCAACTCCTGCAAACAACAACCATATTTCAGTGGATATGAACTACTGCGATGTAGTGGATGTGCCTTTGATCATTGAGGGTGAAAGCCTGCCGGACCATTGGACATTCTGCAGCCATGAAATCTTTGCAGAGAGTCTCATATGATACAACTTTTTTTTTTTTTTTGTATGACCTTGGTTTTGGCAAGTAAGAGATGTAGTTGCTGTTGTAATATGTTGTAATATGTAGATATTGTTGTTGTTCCTTGTTGAACATTTTCTTTCTGGTAAAGAGTGTTAAACTTTTGCCCTCATGTGAATAACGGTCCCCTTATTGAATTTAGCTTCTCGATCTCCTTATGAATAAAACATATTCCAGGTTCCCCTATTGTCTGTCATAGCCAATCTGGGTTTTATGGGTACAACTTTCTAAGTTCTTTTTTTCTTGTTCCTTTTTTTTTTCCAAACTGGGTAGTTCCAAACACTAACTAGGAGATGCACAAGCAACCCGAAATTTATGTACAGTAAGACTTCCCAACAATATTTTTGTAGCAAATATCATTACTTGGATTATCTAGTACAAAAAGCAGAGTTCCATTAGCATACAACAAGTGTTCTTAATCAGTGCCAATAATTTGCTAAAAAGATAAGGATAACATAACAATCGGTCATGATCATTGTACTTACTTTTACAATATTTTCAATAGATTTCCACCAGCAAACAACACAAGTTACATAACCTAACAGTTTCTTTAGATAACCTTACCCATCCATTACATAACCTGTCCGGTTGGTAGAGTTTTATTTACAAAAGCAAATCAACATTGGGAATACACTTAGATCCTATTATATAACATGAAACAACTATGGAAAATCCCCAATACACATGAAGTAGAATGCGTGAACACTGCACTTCTACTTGTTTCATCAGAAGATCGATTTGATCATTGTGGATAGCCAACTCCCTCTTCTCAATCTCATCATTTCTCTTGTGAAGCACCATCTTCCTCTTCTCAATCTCATCCTCTCTCTCGAAGATTTGAATCAAACAAGTCACAGATGCACTTAATGCAATGTTATCTGCAGCTTGTGACACCAACAACACAAGTTATTGAATTTTAAAAGATAAATAAACCTGAGAAAGAGTATAGTAATTGTTGCAGAACAAATGGGTTTAGTAGATGGGCTTCTCAGCTTGTAATTAGCGATAGATGGCACAAAATGATTTTAAATCAAAAGATTAAAAACTAACTAGAATAAGAAACAGATAAACTCTCAAACTAATAGTGTGCTAGCAAAACAAGCACATCCAAAAATAAGTTATCAAACTAGAACGAATCTGAAGATATAAATAGATGCTGAAAATCGAACTTGTGCTAGCCTACAAGAAGAGCCTTGAAACTTCAAGCAGAGCCTTCAGAATTAGATGCTGAAGTACCCGTGAAAATCGAACTTGTGTTAGCCTACAAAGCAAGAAAACTTCTTAGACTGACCACAAATTGACATTACTCGACTGCATACAGAGTTTTTCTAGAGAAAAAAGGGCCTTGCTGTGGAGAAAAAAAAAACTCAACTTTATCACTTCCAAATAAAAAAGAGGTAACTCAGCAAGCAATCTCAAATAAAAAAGAGGCAAGTCAGGAGAACGAACCAAAATAGCAGATCCATGCACATGATCCCTTGGAGGTCCCTTTCATATTATAAACTTATGGCATCCAAATGAAAGAGACATGACAATCGACAAATGGTAGCGACAACGTACAATGATAAGGAGACGTTACAATTGGCACTTCAAAAAAACATATCAAACTGGTATTTTAAAACATAATCTGTTGTTGTTTCTGTGAAAATAATCAAGCCGTGAATCAACGTGAATCAACCTAGAGTCCTAGGATGGCTCATAAATCACAAGGAAACAACGGTTATATTCAGATCTTCAACAAACCTAAAATCAAAACCTAAATTCAAAACCTAAAATCAAAACCTAAAATGCACAACACCAAATTAATCAACTGCATTTATCTGTTACAGAGAGAGAGAGAGAGAACCGGTAGCTGCAGCTGTATTCGCGGAGAAGAGGCACAACGAAGGCACATGAAAAATATTAGGGTTCGGACCAAACAATGGAGACACGTAAACCAGAGAAGAGGTTACGCACGAAAAATATAAGCTTTCGACGGCTTGAAGGGAGAAGAGAACCGACGGCAATAGAGAAGAGAAGCAGGGACGCTCAGAGGTTGTTGAAGAGAGAAGGGACACGCTTCGGGGCTCAAACCAGAGAAGGGCTGGGTTCAATCATGAAAAGGGCTCAAAACGGTGAGTTTTGCCAACATTTTCAAGCTAATGTCAATCTCGGCCAATACGGTTCGTTTCATTAAAGTTTTTTTCAAACCACACCGTTTCTGCCACGTTGGATGGGTGCGCATTTTGGGTCCGCAAACTGCCTGCAACAAGAGTTTTCCATACAAAATTACCTCTTTTATATATCTACTTGACCATTTAAACAAAACTTTTATCTTGACATTTATGTATATTTGAAATATAATAATAATAATTTTTTTAAAAAATTAATTTTTTTATATATATTTTATAATTAATATTTACTATTTATATTTGATATTAATAATAAAATATAATAATAAAAAATATAATTTTTTTTTATATATTATATTAAAAATATATATAATATATTATAACAATAAAATAAATATATAGATAAATATTTATTGTGTTGTTGAGGAAGAGAGAGGAGGATAAGATTGTGAGAGAGAATTGGAGAAGAGAAAAATAATTAGTAAAATAACATTTAAAGAGGGAATAATTGCTATCCAAATTTAAATAACAACTCTCCATAACTAGTTATATTTATAAATATACATAAGTCAATATTGATAATTTTAAGATTATATTATGTAAATATGACTTTACATACATATATATATATATATTTATATATGTATAGACCAATGTGGATGCGGAGTCGCGGAAGCAAATAACTACTACGTACCTTTATTTGTTTAGTAATGCATGTCGAAGAAGAAAAGGAATGCATGTTTTCTGAATCACTAACTACTACGTACCTTCATTCGTTTAGAGCAGTGCATTGCACGACGTCCGTCTCCATACGAATAAAAATATTTATTTATTTATTTTTATATTCTTAAATATTTTTTAAAAAAACAAAAATTCACAACATACTAAAAAATACATTCTTAATTATTAAGTAAAAAAAAATTGTTAGGACCTATCAGAATCCAACATTAGGTGACTGTAGCATTTTTTAATTTTTTATCATAGAACTTAAATACAAGAACATGTAGATTTTTCTTTTGTTTAGAAACATGGATCTTCATTAGCGGAACCAGAAATTTTTTGTCGGAGGCTAGACATAACTTAAATATAAAAGCATGTAGATTCTCGTGGTCTTCCTTTGTATAAATATGAGCACATTACTAAATATCTATTCAAAAGTCTTAAGTAAAAAAATCATTACCAGACTCATTCAAAGTCAGTTCAAATTAATAAAAAAAATCCAATAATGTTTCACAAATACATCATAATATGCAAAGTGAAGATAAAAATTAAGAGAACATATATTAAACTTCTTTGTTGAATATTGAGATTAGGATAGGTTTGAGGGGTGAGATAAGAATTTTGTGTTTTGTTTTAAAGTTTAAAATATTATTTTTTAGTTTTGAGATTTGAAAATTTTGAATTGGAATTTAAAAAAGTTATATTAGGATTTGAAAAAGTTGAATTATTTATTATATTTTGTATAGAGATTTGAAAAAGTATAATGATGAGATGAGAAATATCATCTTATCTTTACCTCCAAGCCTATCCTACCACTGCTCCAGGAATCATGCATGCCATGCATGCATTGGGCATGTTGACAAAATTGTACCATATAAATAAATAAATATATAAATATATATATATATAAATTTAAACACTAGTGGTGGAGTAGCACGTTCTCCTAGTTGAGAAGAAAATATTGTAAAAATAATTTTTTTTATCAATAAGCAAAATGTGATTAGAAATACATAATAATTATATTATGGAAAATACAATAGGCATATTTGATTGATTCTGGCCAAATGGACCTTGAATTATTACAATAAACCCAGAACAAGCATAAGGAGATATTGATGATGTTCATCAAAAGTTGGTCGTTTTACATAATTATGAAACAAATTCAACTCAGAGCCTCACGGGGCTCAAACATTTCTCACATATAAATTATATTAGTTTTATTCAAAATTTTGAAGTATTAAATTCCCAACAGGACCAATACCATAAACTCGGACAAATAACTTATTGTATAGCTTACTATATTTGGGGAGCGAAACTTTTCTTACCGGTAGAAAAATGGCTGGCCGGCATCCGCGTTGCACCACTCTTCGTAGTACAAATGCAAGCTATGACCATAGCGATGCCGCGGATCAATCTATAAAATTTAGTAATATTGAGAAAAGTAAGATACACAGATATATCAGAATTACAAGTTTACAACACAACGAAAAATCAATCTATTAGATAAATGGTTCATTTTGATCAAAATCATAAGCAAGAAGGGCAAAAAGAAAGAAGGTAATTACAGCTTCAATCCAATGCTGAAAGGCCAATTTTTGTGCCTTGGCATCTTCGGACAAACCTTTTCCTACCTGCCCAAAAAAGATCCAAATTTGCATGATCGTAGCTCACTTCACCCAAATCGTCTATTTTCCAAATCACGACAAGCATCCATTCGGTAACTATTTCAGCTTGTTCTTTTCTGATCCCAAAGAAAAAGATAAGAACCAAACGAAATATTAAAAAAGGAAAAAAGTAAGGAATTATAACCTTAGAAGCATTCAAGGTAATACGACTCCACTTGGAAGCCAAGCTCTCGGGCTTGAAGAAATTGAAAAAGAAATCGTACTGTGGTTCAGTCTAGCATAGTCTAACGCTTGCCACCTAAAAAAGCATCCTCATTTTCTTTTCTTTTAATTTCAACAAATTAATAAGTAAATAGAAACAAAGAAGAATTAGCTCGTAGATAACTTCCACCCACCAGAGCTCTTCGGCTACAACCGAGGAGTCCGCTAACCTACGCCGTGTGCTTCGGCGGATGCACTTCATCTTATCCAGGGCAACGATTAAGCTTCATTCATATCCCCGAAGCGTCATTTTCCTTTTTCATAAATATTTTCTTACAGCAACCAATGAGAAACGTGAAGTTCAATAACCCAGACGAATTTAACGAAAAGTTAACGGAAAATGGAAAACAATTTGTAGTTTCGATAAAACAACAATTTCCGTTAAACCAACAATTATCCGTTAGATAGACACTTTTTATATATAGATAAATATAGAGATAGATATATGCGTACTCTGCATAGAATGTAGAAACAATATAGAAAACATAACGGCAATTAATAAAGGCGCCATTGATCTAAAAGATCAGCATGGCCGACCATCTAAATTAGCAAGGCAAACGAAATAGGCATTATTCATGTATTATTATTATTATTATTATTATTATAGATGGCTACAGTCCTAAGCTTTCATTTGATTCTTGGAGATACGTGGGCTCGCAGAGGATTCTTCATCACCATCAAGAACTCCTCCTTATCCGCAAGATCAACACCTTCTCCGTCCACTGGTTTCCACTCAAAATTCCACACCAAATTTGAAACAAAATACTCCAGATTAAGCATGGCTAATCTTATCCCCGGACAGATCCTCCTCCCTGAACCAAACGGCATCATCTTGTACGCTGTAACATCAGACACTTGATCTGCTTCTCCATTGTCTCCACGATTCAGCAACCTCTCCGGCCTGAACTCCATTGGATTCTCCCACTCCTTTGGATCCCGCCCCATCAGTGATATCGCGAAGTTCACCGTCGTATCTTTCGGGATTCTGTAGCCAAGAAGTTCTACATCTTCTGAGACTGCATGCGGTACCAAGAAGGTACTTGGAGGGTGAATTCTTAGAGTCTCGAGAATCACGGCTTTCAAATATGTCATCTTCTGCAAATCTTCCTCCTTAATTTCTTCGGCTCCTTCTCCCACCACCGCCTTGATTTCAGTAAAAAGCTTGGCTTGAATATGTGGGTGCTTCACTATATTTGCCATGATCCACTGCAGCGTCGTTAGGCTTGTGTCGGCGCCGGCATTGATGAACTCTGAGCACAAGCTCAGTATATCGGCTTCCTCAAGCTTGCCAGCTTCCTGATCATGATCATCATTCATTTGCATATCCAGTAAGGTATCTGTGTATGATACCAACTCGGATTGTTTGCTTTCCTCTTCCTTTAACTTCTTTCGAGCTCTGATTAGAGGCAAGATTATTTCAGCCTGATTCTTCAAGATATTCGAGTACCTCTTCCAACGATCTCTGAACAGAAACTTCCCCAACCTTGGCCAGCTGCAGAACACAGTGGACTGCTCGTAGTTTAAAATAAGTTCAGTTTGAATGCGTTCAACTTCTCTAATCGTGCTATCGTTGACATCGCCGAAAGCCATGCGAATGAACAAGGAAAAAACCGCATGGTGGACATGATCGAACACACGAACGGGCTGATCGCCATGCAAGAAACACGGGTTGAAGCTGTTAACCAATGTTCCCAAGATCCGCTTGCGTTCCAGAGTGTAAGATTTCACTCTGGCAGGGTGGAGAACTTCAGAGTTGAGATTACGACGAAGAACACGCCAAGTCTGGCCGTAGGGAGATCCACCAATAACCTTGCGGTTGTTACTGAGAACGGAGCTGAGAGGGACGACCGAGGGACGGCTCGCGAAGGCGGCACTGTTCCGGACAAGGGCTTCATGGGCTGCGGAGTAGGAGGTGATGAAAACGACGGGTTCAGAGCCGATATGGAGAGTAGTGACGGGGCCATACTTGAGGGAGAGGCTACGGAGGAAAGATCTGAGGTCGACCGTGGTTTTGGGAAGCAAATGAAGGTTTCCAATGAAAGGAAGAGGTGATGGTCCTGGTGGGAGTTTTCCTGTTTTGGATTGATTTGTTTTGGTGGAATTGGAGAGGAGATGTAAGAGAAATTTGATGCAAAAACAGAGAGAAAGAGAGATGAGGATGATGAACCAGACGTCCATGTTTAAAGTCACTTGCACAGAACACAGCTCGGCCCTCTTGTACGTCTGGTCTATTCCAAGTCATGTTTATTTATAAGGAGTTAATGCTAACGAAAAATCTTTGCATCAGTAGCAGCCATCACACATCGTATTATTTCAGCAGGAAGGAAAAAATAAAAAAAGTACATTTATATAAAATGTGTGATGACTTATGTGGTATAATAGGCTGATCAATAGACAAATTCAAAATATATAAAATATATATATATCTATAATCTGTGTACCTACATAGAAAACTAATACAACTTTTATATATAAATGCTCTATCATTTCATTTGACTTTTGTAATAATCTGGAAGCTTCATGCGAGGCTCGAGCCTTGATCCAAACCTTCCAGGCGTGACCAGTACTTTTTTTTTTTTTTTTCTGGATTAGACCTAGTAAATATAGACTTTAGACAACGTACGGAAATGAGAGGTGATTAATTGACTTTGATTCACCAAGTTATTTAAAATATATTAGATTAATCAATATGATTAAAAATGAAAATAAACAGTAATATTATTAAATTATAATTATTATCCTAATATATAGATAAATGGAAATGAGAGAAAGATAAATCTAGGGACAACGTTTAGAGAGGTAATCGATCCAGTTTAAGATGTATTTTAGAATCGAACAGATATATATCTATTTTAGAAATTTAAGAATTAATAGTAGACTGATTCATCACCAAAATCAAAACTTCAAATGTTTTTAGTTCCAGTCCAATCAATTTTTACCGATAAACAAAATCATACTTTAACAAAACTTTAGTAAGTAATTGACTCATATCTCTCATTTTATGTTATATTAATTGTATGTTATAAAATTAAGATTTATATATTATATCAAAATTTAAATATTATATTAAAAATTATAAAATTAATTTACGTTATATCATAATCAAATGTTATATTAATTTTATGTTATAAGATTAATAATCATGAGAAATAAAATTTTAAAATTTCATGATATATTAATTAGTAATTTAACATATAATATATATAATATAATATAGAAAATTTATATATATATAAGTCGGATTCGGTTTGAATTAATCAGTGTTTTAAACATTAAAACCAAAGTGTTTTAAAAATAATCAAGTTAAAAATAATTGGACGAAATCAAGAAATAACCCCTCGTGTGCGAACAAAATGGGACCAATTCAAAACCAATATTACTAGAGTATATAACAGTCGTAGAATGCACTGACGTCGGGTAATCATTTTTAAAAAGGGTGAGATCTATTATTAAAAAATTAATTTTATTTTATGTAGATTCTGTATTTATTTCACTTTTTACAAATGAATTGCATAGTACTTACTCAACGACTGTAAATATTATTTCTAGTACTAGTATGTCATCTCATTTTGACCACTTATGTATTTATTTATTTTTTTAATTTTTTTTACTTACTGATTAAGAAGTACTATTAATGTATTGATATTTTTTTATTTTTTAAAAGAAATAATCTATTTATCATCTTAACTTCTATCATTTCATGATATGACATTAGATAATAGGTTTATAAGTGAAATATAATAAATAATCTTTAATTATTTAATGCCACATCACAGGATGATGAGAAGATGATAAAAGTTAGGATGATGAGTAGTATTAATTTTTTTTAAAAATATTTAAAGATATTAAATAAATATAAAATATAAATTTTACCCAAACCGCACGCCCCACCGTCACGGGCCGCAGCCTAGCATCCCTCATTTAAAATACATTTCTTCCACTTGATTGCAAACCCAAACCATACGCAAGCGTCACCATGGCTCGACATGTGGGGTTTTCCTGGTGCATTGACTTTTTCTTTCCTAAATTGTGGTTGAGAAATACTACCCCGGTCAGGCTTCGGACATTATTTTATTCATTTAATAATTAAAGAAATGTTTTTTCAAATATTTAAAAATATTAAAAGAATATATAAAAATTTAAAAAAAAAATACACTATCGGGAGTCAACCATCGAGAGCCACCACGTTGTGCCTGTAGAGCCACCATTCGGTTAGAGCGCACACTATATAAAAATTGTTAAAAAAATTGTAGAATACCCTGACGTCGGGTTAAAAAAGAGTGAGATTTATTATTAAAAAATTAATTTTATTTTATGTAGATCTTATATTTATTTATTTTTTATAAATAAATTACATAGTGCTTACTTACTCAACGATTGTAAATATCATTTCTAGTACTAGTATGTCATCTCATTTTGACCACTCATATATTTTTTTATTTATTTAATTTTTTTTACTTACTGATCAATAGTACTATTAATGTATTGATATTTTTTTATTTTTTAAAAGAAATAATCTATTCATCATCTTAACTTCTATCATCTCATGATATGACATTAGATAATAGGTTCACAAATGAAATATAATAAATAATTTCTAATTATCTAATACCATATCACAGGATGATGGGAGGATGATAAAAATTGAGATGATGAGTAGTATTATTATTATTTTAAATATTTAAAGATATTAAATAAATATAAAATATAAATTTTACCCAAACCGCACGCCCGACCGTCACAGGCCTCAGCCTGGCATCCCTCATTTAAAATACATTTCTTCCACTTGATTGCAAACCCAAACCATACGCAAGCGTCACCATCCAATAGGCTCGACATGTGGGGTTTTCCGGGTGCGTTGACTTTTTCTTCCCTAAATTGTGGTTGACAAATACTACTCTTTCGGGCTCCGATCAGGCTTCGGACACTGTTTTATTCATTTAATAATTAAAGAAATGTTTTTTAATAATATTATAATTTTTTAAAAATATTTAAAAATATTAAAAGAATATATAAAAAAAAAATACTATCGGGAGCCAACCATCAAGAGCCACCACGTTGTGTCTGTAGAGCCACCATGTGGTTAGAGCGCTCATTATAAAAAAATTACTTATTTGTAATCAGTTAATTCTAACGAAATAATTATTTACAGTAAAAATTAATCATAAATAATCTTTTTGCTGTAAATAAATGGCCACAAAATCCCTTTTCTTGTAGCGGGGATTCCTCGTCTTCCAACTTCTAAGAAATCTGTGACTGTGTTGCGCTCGTGAGATGAATTTTGTGATCAAGAAATATATTTAAGAAAATTTTAGGTGTATTATTTGGAACTTACGAAAGTGTTGGGTCCATTAAAGTCTTTTTATTTTTATTTTTTTGTACTTTAGAGGAAGTGATATAAATATATATATATATAATTTTTTTTTTTTTTTTTTAACTTTCGAGGAAGTGATATCTTATCCATCCATTGACTATTTTTTGGGGGGCTCACTTAGCATGAATTGGCCCACACTCTACCACCTGCTCCTCTCATGGAGTAGGGGGGTGCTTCGCCGTTTCCAAATGAGGCTGGCGTTGCAATTTGGTCAGAGTAGCGGTCATCAAATCCCTTTCCGTAGAATCTTATAGCTAAATTCACAACTTTCTGCGCATTAATTTCATTTTGAAATAGAGAAATACTCTAGTTAATTATATAAAAATAATTCTATAAATTAACGTGGTTTGATATAATTCGTCTGATTATAAAATTATTTTTATTATAAAATGAGTTTGACGAATTATATAAAATTACGTGAATTTATAGGATTATTTTTATATAATTCTTTTTTGGTTATAGCACTTCTTTTATAAGATTTCTTTTCTTTTCTTAACATTTTTTATTTTATTTGCACCTTTGTTTTGTCATTACTAAAACTTCACATCTTAGTAGAAAAGAAGATTTTTCGATCTCTTTTCACAGCTTTTTTTATTATTTTTCTTCGGTGCATATGCAAGTAATGTAAATTCACAATGTCATTTTCTCATTTTTTTTTTTCACATTTTTCCTTTCAAGTCTTCCACTTGCTTATTTTGACTGGTTTTGTTAGGAATGTTCATCCGAGTTCTGGCCCGGGAATCCGGGTATACCCAGACTGGAACCCAGGTTGGAAACTAGACCGAGTTAGCCTAGGTCAGACCCGGGTCAGAACCCTGATGATTTCGGGTTATTTAAAACCCGGATTTCGAGTTCCGGGTTGACCTCGATTTGTTAATTTTTTTTTTTTAAGTTTGAATGTTTTGATGTTTCTTATAAACTTGTTACTTGGCAGGGAACTCCTTGATTCTATGCAAGCTGGAACTCTGGAACCAAAAGTTACATTTCTCAATGCATCATTGGCTTTGTGCCAGATGAAAGCCACAGAGAAACTAATCGAAGGAAATGAGATTGAGTTGCAGGAGTTGGAGGGAAGTGCAAACCAGGCCTAGATTCAAAAGGTGATGCAATGTAAAGTCTTGTTCAAGTTCACTTCGTGTTTCATTTTGTGACTAATGAAAAACGAGTTGTCATTTTTTTCAGCACTACAAGATATCTAGCCCAGAACTAGGAATATCCACAGTTGCAGATGCTATTACAAGTCGGATTGTTGCTTGGGATGCCTTATGAGAAGATAGACCTATATTTTGTTTAATATTTAGCTCCTTTAGTTTTCTCTGATGTCCACCATCTGTGCCACCTTCTCCATTGTATTCTCCTATCGAATGGAAGTTTGTGCTTTGGAATTGGCAAACCAAAAAAAGGTATCCGGTTGTAAACCCAGGTTCTGGGTTTAAAATTCGGTACCATAATCGGGTGTACCTGGATTTTGCAACTCGAGTTCGGAGCCAGAACCCGAAACCAAAAGCTGGTTTCCTGAGTTCCGGACCGGGTCAGAAAAAAATCCGGTCCAGATGAACAGTCCTAGGTTTTGTTAGTTACATCTATGCCATAATCAAGTTAACCATTAAGGCAACAAATCTCTAATGGTAAATTATATGGCTATTACTAATCTAATATTATAAAGGCTTAAAGTTAAGGATTGCAAATTATTTAATAGTTGGGATGTGAATTTTATTCTCCAGTTAGTGGGCCCGGAAAACCCTGATGGTATCTTAGAGGATATTTGTAAGACTAAACCATGTTTGGATGTATTGATATGGACCAATAATTATTTAATACTAGCATGGATTAGATATCTCACTCCCAATAAG
Source organism: Pterocarya stenoptera (assembly GCA_003123785.1). Taxonomy (NCBI): domain Eukaryota; kingdom Viridiplantae; phylum Streptophyta; class Magnoliopsida; order Fagales; family Juglandaceae; genus Pterocarya; species Pterocarya stenoptera. Next base: position 209,467 of record QEOT01124297.1, on the reverse strand, counting down.
CATTATCTGATCTAGAAACTTAGTGACACTTCAGTTTTCTTGAAGTTTGATATGAAATATGATTTCTTACAAATCCAGATTAGTCAAACTGATAGGTACAAAACTGCTTTTACCACTCCCTTAGGACATTTTGAGTGAAATGTTATGTCCTTTGGTCTTAAGAATGCGACTAGTGAATTCAAGAATATCATGAAAAATATTTTCAATTTATTCAATCATTTTACCATAATTTTTATTGATGATGTTGTTATATACTCCAAATCTATTGATGAACACTGAAAATATTCGTATTCATTTCTTGAAGTCATTAAAAGAATTGCTCTTGTTGTCTCTACTAAGAAAATTAAATAATTTCAAACCAAGATTTGTTTCCTTGGATATGATATCCATGAATGATAAATTTGTCCTATCAATAGATCCATCCAATTTGCTGATAAATTATTTGATGTCGTCACTAATAAAACCATGTATTTTAGGCGTGTGTTTTTTGGATTTGTAGAATTTATCAGAATTTTTGTAAATAGCGTTTTTTTTTTTCTGTTTTGCCTAGAAGGGGTAATTTACCACTCACATACACTCTTGCAACATACTCCTTTCGGGCAATATGGCTTTCGTAATACGCAAAGCAACTAAGCAATGGCTCTTCGATTGCTATATTCTCAACATCTTCTTTGGTAAACGGGATTTTTACCTAGGCGCTGTAGTCTTGCCTAACCGTTTGGCCAAAGATGCCATTGTATGGTATAGCAAGCTGTTTAGCTACTTGTATCGATTTGCCCCAATGTGGTAATAGTCGGTAAGCCAAACTGTTCAAAAAAATTTCTCATTTCATATTTAGCTTTCTTATTTTTCAACTATTATCGTAATATTTTTTATTACTATACATGCCAATACCAAGTTTTTCTTTTTTTTTTAATAGTACTTGATATTATCACCATATGTGAAATTATCATAGTTAATGAAACCAAAAACATCGGTAAGTTCAACTTTGACCTTATGAGCAAAAAGATGAGGCTGTCCATCAATGAATTTCTCCTTCCAATAAGGTTTCAAACTATCTTCCTTGAGCATTACTCTGAAAATACAAACATCTTGATATCATCTATAATTAGACATAGTAGGGCATCTTAAATTATTTAAATAATCGCTGATACGAGTAGTAATATTAGAATGGGTACCAATAAAATTAGTGTGACTAAGTATGAATAGAATTTTTAGATCCAATTCATTTGGTAGCTCCAGATCTAGTTTACCCCCTAATATTATTAATTTGGAAGACTATTCTGTCGAAGAATTTGATGCCCTGATTTCAACAAATGGAGTATTCCTAACATTGATTTTAAGGCTACTTACAAAACTAGTTGGATTCATGCACCTTTATATAGGCAAAGGGGTGTATAACTAGTATAAGAAGCAATAGTGAACAATAAATTTGACCATAGGAAAGCTACTAAAAGCAAGAGTCTTAGTAGTACTCCAATCTGTAGGAATATTTTATTTTGAACCAATAGCTGGAATCAATGGGTCTTTAGTAGGAGTCTTCAATATGTTTTGCTGGCTTGTACCAACGTCAATAATTTCATCATTCTTGAATGAGGGATCAATCACTAGATAGCCTTGGGGTGGTTTCTAGACCATGTTCAAAAATATTATCATAAGAATCAGTATTATCCAGAGAGGCTTCCGAATATGGCTTAGACTCATCATCAAAATTTTCATTATCTTCCTGGAGGGACTTCTTTAATAGATAAATCAATTTTTTTTTCTTGAGTACTTGGAGAACAGACTTCTTCTTGGACTTAGCAGATTTGCTTGATTTATCAGAAGAAGTGGGTTGTTGTCTTGCCTGAGCAATAGGGTATTCAAGCTCTTGAACCAAATTTTTAGCAATAGGAAAATTTGCGGGGGAATCCACAATGCTTCCCAAAGTTGGAGTGATGAGAGGAAACATTCTATTCATCTTGAAATCACCTAAAAACCAAGGCTTAACACTTACTAATCATGTTTTCTCTCTTGTTCCTATTGCATTTTGTAACACATCCCTAGCCAACTGTTTACCACTCATGCCCTAAAGCTCTCCTGGCAAAGGGGACCTTATAGAAAGTTTCTTGGGATTCGCTTTACGATCGAGGTGGCGCCAATAAAGACAAGAATTAGACACAATTAGATTAAGTGAAAAGAAATGAGGGTAGGAGATTACTCAACGAATTGAAATGAACAAATTTAAATCATATATTGGGTGGTTTAAGGCCATTTTAATGTTGCTATCTCCGTTTTCCTTTGTCTACGACAATTGCACAAGTTTTTGTTGATTTTCAAATCAATCGTTGTGGCATCGTTTCATTAATTTTCTGTCAGAAATTATTTGAATTTTAAAATCACATCCAACAAATAAAAGAAAACAATACAGAGAGAAAAAGAAAAAGAAAAGAAAAGGTCCCTTTGGTGTGAGAGGGAAGAGGAACAAGACACTAGAAACCCGACAGCCAAATTGGGAAGTTAAGGTTTCGTTGAAATTGAGAACCAAAAGGCCTCCAAAGTCCAAGTCATTAGGGTTGCAAAAATGAAATATGGGGGCTGCAAAGAAAGATGGAGCAGCCACTTTGGTTTTTTCCAAATTTTTAGAAACCAAAATTAATGAAATGGTGGGTTTGACTTATGCAATGTTGACCTTAGGTTTGCTTGTTGGTACATCGTTTTTGAAAATGGAAAAAATGAAGGTTTTCTTTCAAGTTGAATTGGATGAAGTTTCTTTCACTCTGTATATAAAAATGACATATTTCTATTTAGCATGGAATAAATTTAGATTTGTTTTAAAAGTTTAAGTTTAGAGAAGTATTAAGATTTCACAAAGTAGAACTCGCATGTTAAAGAATATAAAATATTAAATCCATCTCTATTCATTAGGTTAAACTTTTGGTACAAATTGTGATTTTACATAGATATGACATATTAGATATATTTTACATAAAAATGAATTTTACAATTTGAAGTAACGTAGTTGAAGATATTATCAATCAATAATTTGATTTGACTATTATCCCAATTTGGTTACATAATTATTAAGTCAACTGATTTAATTTTTATAATGATCAAATCAATAGATTTTCAAAAATATTTACCTTATCCCATTCAAAAATTCTGCTTACAACCGGTTATGGGAACTGGCACGCAACCGGCTCCAGTAAACCGGCGTCGTTTCAAATTAAATTCAAATTCAAGATGATGTGGTAGTAAAACCGGCATCTTTTCAATTTGAATTCAAATTTCATTTCTTGCATCAACACTTTCGCACTTCAGCTTCTCACTTTATGCCGCTTCGAACGTAGCCCCTTCTCCCCACTGCTCCCATCGTCTTCCCCAGGAAGGAGGCTTCGATCCGGTAAGGTCAGCGTCGAAACGAGTAAGCGGGTTGCGCAGCTCCACCATCATCTTCCCCAGGAAGCGTTCTCCGTCTTCTCCACCAGAACCCACTGAGCCACGTAGCCGGTTCGTCTTCTGAAACCCTCTTCTCCTCTTCTATTGCTCTTCTCCTCAAACCCAAGACCCACTAACCCTAACCCTAACAACCCTAATCCAAAACTGCCTAACTCAAAACCCCCTAACCCTAACCCTAAAAACCATAACCCTATCAACCCTAACTTGAAACCGCCTAACCCTAACCAACCCTAACCCCACATCCCAACCAACCCTAACCCTAAAAACCATAACCCTATCAACCCTAACTTGAAACCGCCTAACCCTAACCAACCCTAACCCCACATCCCAACCAACCCTAACCCTAACCCTAACCTAAAAAAATACTCAACATCCTGATCTTGTGCAATTGATTGAATGGAATTTAGTGTCTTGTTATCAATGCTTTGATTTTAGTGAGTATCAGTGTATGCATGTTGGTGTCATGTTGATTTTGTTGAAATTTGGTTTTTTCAAATTAGTGTATGCAGGTATAGTGCATAAATGGACTTCACTACATGTATAGATTTTAGACTTTTTTCTAAGTTTGCTTATTTGTATGCATCTTTAGTGACACCTCTGATGGTTTGTTTTATTTAGGGATTGTTAATTTGTTATACTGTGTTATCTTTGTTCTATCTAGGGACTAGGGTACAAGAAATTAATCTTATGCTATCTCAAACTCTAATGCTATCTCTGTAGATTGTGCTTGAAGTGGAGGAAAGCTTGCAAGTTGCATATATAGAAGATGTGATTCATGAAGATCGAGGACTTTAGAAAGCATTTTGGTTTCAAAGTTTAATGTACCATAATTTATAAGCATCGCTAATTTATTATATTGCATTTAAACTGTTAATTTGTAATTTAATGTCTTAGCTCTGTGAATGGACTTCACTGCCTTCTTATCAATGCTTTGATTTTAGTTGATTTGTTACATTAAAAAGTTATCTGCATGATCAAACTATTACATTTAAACTGTTAACCCGAAACCCTATCTCTAATCCTAACCCTAACCCTAACCCTAATCCCAATCCTAACCCTAACCGTAACCTCAAAAAATTTGTCCATCCTCTGCCCATAGAGAAACTAACCTGAATATTGCTGATGGTAAGCGCGCACATGCTTGATCATGCATATAACTTCTTACTTATTTGGATGTTGTTAACTGCATTGGAAAAGCTGCATTAGAAAATCATCAATATTTTATAAGATCGAGCACCCTCTCATATTGTAACCTGCTGGTCAATTATTCTGATTCACCTAGCTCAGTTATCTTCCTTGTATACATGTCTTCTTCTTTGTGAGTTGAATCCCTTACCATGTTAACTAATTAAGTTGTGACTCATGATGAGTGCTCGACTTGATCATCATCATGCTGTTCACTTTCTTACCTTCAGTTTCTTTTTTGTATATATTTCAGCTTAATTATTAATTGATATTTCTTAATTTGATTTAGAAAAATAGTGCAATAGCAGCTACGATTACCTGGGTTGACGTTGGTAGCATATTAATAAATTAGCTCTTCTATCGCTTTTCTACGAAGTGTTCAAAACAATGTAGAGCATGCTTCCCATTCAATTTAAAAGACTAATGTCCGTATTTTATTTGCAGCATATTTGTCATACTTGACCCTATTTAGTCATAACTCCATCTAATTAGATGCACTAAGCAAGTTGGTGAAGGTACGACTCTGTATAATTTGCTGGTTTAGATTTTTCGATTTCTTAAAGTCGTTATTCTTGTTTAGACCTTTGGCTATACTCTAGTATGTTGATTGCATTGTTATTATTTGCTTCTAATTTTTACATGTTATTTAATACTATATGATGATTGCTGAGGGAGGCCTTGTTGACAATGAAGCCATGACATAGTTTTGCTACTCTATAGTTCTTAGCTATCTAATAGATATTTGCAATGTGTTAATTGGGTTTAATGATCATAGAAATTTCATTACTACTGGATTTTTTTGAAAATTTCTTTCCTTACCAATTTAGTTGGGGGCAGGTTATTGTGGGAAATCATATAAATGCCTTTCCCTACTTTGGCTTTGGAGTAATATATCAAATGGTTCTCATACTGTTTTTAATTTTGAATTTAAGGTGAAGTATCTAAAGAATAATATAGCAATTAACTCTAGCTATAAGATGGGGGTGGAGCCAACTATTTTGATTGTGTGCATGATATCATTGAGAAGTTGGAACCCTGCATGCATTTCTTGCTTATTTGATGGATCTTTGCAATGTGTTAATTGGGTTGATGATCAAAAAAATTTCTTCACCGCTGGATTTTGTTTCTCATGGCTTTACTTACTAATTTTTTCCTTCATGGTTTGACTAATACAATGAATCCATGGCTTGGATTTTCAGAATCTGAATATGGCATCATCCCAATCATCATCTTTAGTTAATGATTTTGATATGGATTCACTGATTTGTTGGTGTGGTTTGAAAACACCAATAAAGACGTCCTACACTAAGAAAAATTATGGAAGGAGATTCTTTGCCTGCCCAAAGTATTCAACGGTAAAGCAACATTATAATTGTCATATTTGCATATCGATTTGCTAGTTTGGATGTATTTAAGCACTTTTAATGGGAGTTTGTACTGTGTGCAGGGAGATGCACGTTGTGAATTCTTTGTACGGGCGGATATATTTGAATTGCTAGAGGAGAATTCGAAATTAAGAGAGACAAAGGCTTCGAAGACTTGGGATGATGTATTACAGCGCCAAATAGCCTTTCAGAAAAGGGAAGATAAAGTCAGAGAGATAGCGAAGAAACTAAAAAAAGAAAAGCGAAAGTTGTTTTTGTATTGGGTTGCCACCTTTGTTATCTTGTTTGCTTGGTTTGGATAAATTTCATGTAAAAAGTCAATAGGTCAATTTTGGCTGGTTTAAGAGACCATCTACCTTATAAGATGGTTCTTAGGACAAAGCATTTGTGTATAACTTTCGCTTGTATATTTTGGGCATTTCTGTATATTTTGTTTTTCTATTTTCGGCTATGATAAGAAATCTTGTTTTGAATCCCTGTGGAGAATTTATGGACATTAATGGTAGTTGAATGAAGTATCATTTGATGTTACTGGATTCTGGGTTATTGATATAGATGTTACTATTTAATTGCTTGGTTTTGTACTGAAATGTGTGAATTTTTTATGAACTGGATTGAAATGTGTTGGAAATGTTGGTGGAAATCAGGGAATATTGGGAATGACTGATATGGCTAAACGGAAGTAAAGCTCCCTCAAGAGAACTGAAAGGTTTTTTTGGGGGAATGGACAAGAATTGAAGGATCCTTTTTAGGTAAATAAAATAAAGTTAGCAAATTATAACTTCTTACAAACCTTTAAACTTTAAAATTGTTTTGAAGATTAAATGTATAAATAACAGAATTTATGAGGGAAATGTGATGATGTGGTTCAACCAGCTTTGAAATTTATATATACTATATTATAAATAGGTATGAATTATCAGCATGTTCAAATCATACATACCAAACACACAGTGGCTACAAGTTGATAGCAGCTCGTCAACCCTATTGTTATGATAGCGGCTACAAGTTGTTCTTCAACTTAGAAACAAAAGGCACAATGAAAACTCATGTCTACCTGGGCATCTTAACATCATTAACATAAGATACAACTGACTTACATAAAAAAAAAAAAAAAAGACTTAATTCAGTGGTTTCTTCACACTATACATCAAATATAATTCTTAAAATTGTTCAAAACTGCTTGGATACATCAGAATACAAAAATATATAGAGTTGAATATCCAGCACCATAACACTTTGGCTCATCAAGTACTCAGAATTGTTTCGATATATATACAAGGGCAGACCAAACGGAGCAACAACCATTTGCTGTCCAGAAAATCGAGAAGGGGTAGACTAGAAAATCTATGAAATTGCTGGCAATAAATTATAGCTTGTATCTATGCCGAGTTCTTCCACCTGCGCCCAGCAGCATGTGCAAAACAAGCAGAGGTAAAAAAACATGTAAAAAAAACATTACATCAAAATACTTAATCCCACCTATGATAAGAAAATAATCCAAAATTTTGAAGATATAATCCATATGACCGATTCCAAGAAACACCAAAATATGGAAGCAATAAAGGAAAAAGAAGATGAAGAATAATATTATCAAGGAAAAATAAAAAGAAGAATAATATTATTAAACTCTAAGAAGAAGGCACATAATATTGTCAAAGAATTCTTTGATGAAGAATAATATTGTAAAAACATACCCACGATAATCATATCATTGTCGTAGTTGTGATCCATCAAAGTCAACGTGCAACGATTGTGATCCATCCACCCCAAATTGCATCTGTAAAAAATATGGACTCGTATATTCATGTGATATTGACTAATGTCATTAAAATACTGTTATAGTTTGGATCCACTTACGCTTTCATGACTTTGAAGTACTGTTTCTCGGGACTGGGTCCCACTAACGTCAACAACTGGTATGGTTTCTGGATTAACCTGATGACAGAAGCTGGTAAAAAACATAGTAATACATCGTTAGCTCAAATATAAATATAAATTTATAATATTACCTGCACGTGTCCAACATTGGAGACGTCCAAATCGGAATGGCCAAATAACCTCCTACAAATGTCCACGACACGTGTATCTTCTCCATCTCGCTAATAATTTAGTAACCAGTTTGTGCGATACCATTTATAAAATTTAAATAAAGAAGGTAATATTACAAATCATTACCTGTTTGCATTTTTCCTTTCCCTGCACTTTCTTCGTCTTTTCCTTAACTTTCCACAGGTCTCTTTCCATCCTGGATGCCCCCCTTAGAGATGGGGGTCTGCCTTTCCCTCGCACAACACGTGGACTTAGTACTTAGGTTGAACTACTAATTGTAGTCATGTCCTCAGTTGTGCCCCCAATATTTAAATAATTTTGAGTCATTGATGAGGGTTCTTGGTCCGCATTATAAAGGTCAATCATTGCATGTAACTTGGTCGTTGCATCCTCAATATGCTTTTTCAAACTCGTTACAGAAGTAATCATTTTATAACAGATATTCAACAGACTTGAATATCTGTTAGCATCTTCCCGTTGATCCCCTGCGTCATAGTTGCTCTGGATTAATGTGTACCTTTTTTTAATATCCTTCCTCCATTGATCCAAAATGTACCTATCTAGCATTATCTTAATCCCATTACAGTTGAACACGGCGAAGATGTGCTGGCACACTATCCCCCTCATTTCAAATAAACCACAAGAACACTTGGCTACTGCATTTTTCTCACTAAAATCCACTGAATGTGTAACTAGCTTAGTGAAATCTTCGACACAGACTTTATCATCTACCAAATAGGTCTTTAATGTACCATCAGCCTTATGTAAAACTGGGTCCAAGTTGATAATGCCGATAAGTTGGTGATAAACTTTCATGAATTTAGCATTTGTGTACAAATCTTGATATCTCTTTTCAATTAGAGACCTAGAGATGCAGGGAATTGTGACATTAAATGAGTGGAAGTCAGCGCAATTTTCTTTCTCGATTTTTTTTTCAAGGCATTATCATACTGATCGAAAAACTCTTTCAAGTTTGTCTTAGCATGAACATAACCATCAAAAAATGCATTCATGCTCTCGTTACGCTGCGTTGTACTCATTACAGCCCAAAAAACATCTTTCAAAAAAGCCGGTACCCAATGCTCAAGCTCAGTGTACAAAGTCTGCAACCAGACATTCTCATGCAAGTTGTACGTGCTGATCAACTCATCCTAACATTTTTCAAACTCTTCCGGGGTTTGGGTGTCATACACACATTTCATCAGTGCTATTTTCATTCCCATTTTGTAGGACGCATACGAGCCAAGCTTTTCAGGGACTTTCTTCAGGATATGCCACAGGCAATATCTATGTCAGCTTTTTGGAAAAATAATTGCAATTGCATTTTTCATGGTTGTCTTGGTCGGTGATAATAGCCTTTGGTGCTATACCATCCATACACTGTAACTAGATCTGGAATAACCACACGAAGGTCTCAATATCCTCAGAAGAAATCAAGCTAGCTCCCAACAAAATTGACTGCCCATGGTGGTTTACACCAACAAATGGTGCAAAGGGCATCCCATATCAGTTCGTCAAATATGTGGTGTCAAAGGTGACCACATCACCAAAATATTGGTAGGCTGCTCTACTACGGGGGTCTACCCAGAATACATTCTTTAACCTCTCATCATCATCTAAGTCCATAAGTGCAAGGAACCCCTGATTTTTGTACTACATCAGTAAAAAGTAGTCTCGAAGTGCTCCAGCACCACCTGCGCCCAGTCGTAGATGTAGTGCCTTGTCGATGTAGTTACAACAATCCTTTTCTAAAAACAGGAGGTTCTTAAAACCACCCGTGCCAACTACAAGAGAGCTGAAACTCTTATTCATTTGGATTCCATCCAAATCATTCGTATCTAGGATTCTTTTAATAGATTCACTCACTTCTCTATTACATCGAAAGAAGCAGGATTTCTTTGGACTGAGGTCGTGGTTGTGGATATTGTGAATTGTTGTCAACCGAAACTTTCCATCATCAGCTTTTAAGGCATTAATCTTTGCCTTACATTCCGTCTTCGCTGTTGGTTATGGGTTTGGCAACATTCAAGGTCCTAGGCTGGGCCTTCCCACCATGAGCACAGCCAAGGGTGACATATCTAACAGTCTCATCTTGTCCTCTCTCACTCTTTTTCGTCATCACCCCAAACCCGCTTTTTTTTTTTTACCATATTCCTTATAATAACTCATTAAATCTTCTAGAGAATTAAATTCCATCCCTGACTGGGGCTCATCATCGCCATATATTTGCACTTTCTCAGATGTTCCAGCTATACCAAACTCGGTTTCCTCTGCACCTTATACATCCTCTAGATTAATTTCTTCAACTCTAGAGGATGTACATGGCATTTCAGTATCCCTAAAATTGGCTCTATTATCCTCCGTACCAATTAATCTGCTTGTAACGGAGCTTGTATTGCTAAGAGACAATTGGCCTTCCATGCCATGTTGAATAGGTAACTAGCATTCTGGCAAAAAGAATACCAACACACAAAGAGCTAAACTCTTGAAAATACCAACTTATTTAAATTCAAGGAAAAAGTAGTGTATCATACCTATAGGTTGCTTGGATATTGGTTGGCAGCGGGATATGGCAGAAAAGCAGGTGACCAAGCATGCACTGGTCCATAGTAACTGTGCATTGGGATCTTTGGAGAAGTTGATGGTATGTCCTAAAATGTTATTAGAAAAATTATTCATTGTATTTTTTAAATAAATATCAACTAATCTCGAATATAAAGTTATTGATATATTACATAAAATAACATACCTCGGATGAGGAATTTGAGCTAGATGGTCTTAGGGTAGATGGATGTTCTTTTCCTTTTTCCATGCTGAGAAAGAGACAAATGGAGCTTGTCAATAGCAGTATTGTATAATTTCCCACATTAAAATCTATGTAACAGCAAAACATGACAAGTTTGGGCCACAATAACCCAAAACAAAGACTATAGATACAAATCAGACACGTGATACAAAAAACATAGAATTAGATAACGTGCTTTCCCAGCTATTTCTCTTTACAATCTCTCTTGTGCTTGTAATACTCTTCATAAAGAAAAAGAAAAAAAAGGATGACGTGTGGTGAAGTCCCCAAACCAGAAAACCTCAAGAGTTATTTTTAAGGATTTTTTACATGGTCAAAAACTAAAGCAAATCACTCAAACTTTCTTGAAAATTAACAAGTAGCTTCTCATTCAAATTGCTTCTTTTATTACTTAGAATCTAATATGTATTATTTATAGTTGTTCTAAAGGTACATGCAACACACCAAGCTTGTTGACTTAAAATCTTCCACTAATAAACACTCTGCCCTTTAGGATTGTAACATTGACTTCCGAAGTACACCCTATTAGAATTTGGATGAACAGCTCACTTTCTTCACCATGAAGTCTGCACAAAGCACCAGGATGCAAATAACTATTTCTTAAAATTCATGCACATAGTAGGTGCGTGTATAGTAGATATATATATATACACAGTAGATAACTGTGTGCGACAAAAGTCAATTCTCCTTTCATTTTGGGGGTTGATTAGAAATTTAACTAATCTCTTACAAGCACATCATTAATTATTAGCATATCCAAGCAGGGAGAATGCTTATATATATATCACTTAAATGTAAGCTTCCTTGGAAGAAATAAGAGAGTTTCTAGTTGAGGCCGGGATATCAAGATCATATGTGAAGGAAAAACAAGAGCAGGACAGTGATGCGACAAATGTAAGCATATTGCACCAAACTTGGCTTCAAATTAACTTGCCTTGAAGATCAATTGATCGTCAACCATGCATCTCTAATTAATTCTCAAAAGCAGTTCCATATATAAGTAGCATGGAAATATTTATTGTTAATACAAAAATTGTTGTGTTGGCTTATTCTAATTAATGACAAAAGTTAATTCAATTGATTTATAATTATTTGTAATTGGAGAAGAGTTTGGGTTTTTATTGGATCATGAAGTCCTGCAAAAATTGGCCAAACCAAAACTTTGCTTCATCAAACATGCATGTGTCAGAAAGTTTACTCAACAATGTTACTTGGATTTAAATTCTTTGAGTGAACTTAATGAACCTTAACTAGTATATAATGATAGAAAGACCACAAAATTTAAATATACTGTCTTTCTTGACAGAAAATCATGTCCCAAATTAAGCCTTCAATTACACACTTTAATTTTCCCCTTGTTTATTTTCCAAAATCACATAACAAAGCTACAGCACAACACTACCTGAAGTTCCAGTTTGAAGTGTAACATATACCCAAAGTAAGTCTCATTAGAGGCATCACATGATCCCATCTATTTGCTACAAGCAAGAAAAATTATGAAAAAACCAATGTCTAGGTGAAAGAAAGCATAGCCCTGAAAAAATAAAGAAAAAGAGTGAATTTCAAAATCATTTGAGACTATAAATCCTTCCGTTGGTGTCAAATTCAAAGAATTCGTCTCCATTCATCTCATACACAAGTTTAAAACTGCGTATAACTTTTCTGATGCAAAAGAATAACCTAGAATTAGCTTTTGCAAAGTTTCCAAAGTAACAATATTAACAATAATAAAGTTTCTTACTTTATTATATCCAACTTAACGTATCCCAGAAAGAAGCTGGAAACTTGGGTCTCTACAGAAGAGTTGAATATTCAAAAATTCGGGAAATACTTCAACACGAAGAAAGACGGCGACGGCGACTCACTCAATGTGGCAGTGGAAGTGGGTGATAGCGAACGGCGACTCACTCAACGTCGAAAAGAAACAAATGATCAAGGCAAACCCACGTCGCCGGCGGCTTAGATCCGGAATGTGTGACAGTGGGCGACCGGAACAACCAGTTCTTCAGCCCACGACGGCAACTTCAATCGGAATCATTCCGAGGAATTTTCTCTGGGTTCAGCTCGAGCAAGGGTTCGGGCAAAAATGGTTTCGTTTTCCCTCCCTTTTTATATTTCATCTGTTCTCCTTTTTTTTTTAATTATTTAAGTAGTAGCTGATGTGGCACAGCCGGTTGTGCATTGGGTTCACAACCAACGGTTGTAGATGGAAATATTGTATCCCATTTCCATGTAAGTTTCCTATAAATATGGATTAATACTTTGTATTCTATCACACTTGAAAATAGTAAAGACATAGCCCTCAAAGTCTCTCACCCTCATTCTCTTTTTTCATTTTCTATTTTATTTTTGTATTAGAGCCCTTGGAAAACACCAAGTTCAGTCATGCAACTATTTCTTTTAAAATTCTTCCGCTAACTTTACATCTCACAAAATTTTCATTGTCATTCAACTATGTTTCGTCTTAAGTCTATGCATTTGAAGTATTTTTATTAGTTGTGGGCCTTTTTTCTGAGTTTTGTCCTTTGTAAGCATTGTTTGAAACCCTAAACTCACTTTTTACCTTTTGATTTTGGTCCTATAGTTAATCATGACCATATGTAACCAATTGTTGGCTCAGTCTTGTGGCCTATTATTAGCCCTCTATTGACTTTGGCACATTATCAACTAATTATTAGGTACAACTTTAGATTTGATGTTCCAAGGGATAGACATTTCTTCACCAATGTCACTTTCCTTATCTAATTGGCAATCAATCAATGAAAATGAAGGTTACATCAAATTTCAAATTCAAGATTTCAAAATTCTCCATATTGAATTTTAGGTGATGTTGAAGATAATGTTTGATTTGATTATTATCTTGATTTGATTACATAATCATCAAATCAACTTATTTGAATTCCATAATTATATTGTGAAACAAAATATTGGCTCTGCCACACAACATTTGTAACCATCTAATACCAAAATTTGCAGGTACAGCTTTGCTTGTATTAGTATTCATTTGAGAAAGAGTGAACCAAATTCTATTTGAGAAAGTGCATGCAACATGGCCTTCCTTCATCTCAATGAGAAAATAAATTTACTGTTTGAAATACCCTAAATATAATAATATTTTTAAAATAATGCTAGATAAAATTTTAGAGTGAGTAAATCTCACACACGCCATTTTTTTTT
>QEOT01124297.1:145392-187474 GCA_003123785.1 Pterocarya stenoptera | reverse complement strand
ACTATATTATAGTGATTTATTATAACTATATTATATATTAGTATAAGTTATAATGATTTAGTATAGTTATAACTATGAACTATAGATTATAGTTATACTTATACAATTATACTTATACTAATATTACTAATATATAGCTATAGCCTATACTATATTACTAATAGTCTAATACTTTATACTAATACAATTACATAGTTATACTAATAGTTATATTAGTTGTTATATTACTAATATATAGCTATAGCCTATAGCCTAAACTATATTACTAATAGTCTAATACTTTATACTAATACTATTATATAATTATAATTTATAATAATCATGATTCATAATAACTAATCACTATAAGTCTATCACTATATATATTTAGTATCAATGTATTACTAATATTATTAAGTATTAAGCATTATAGTATAAATTATAATATATGTATAATTTATAAATCTATAATAGTATGTATATTATTATTTATAATAGTATGTTAAGTATGTATCTTTCTTAATTATGGATATAATATGTATGGATAATTAAATTATTCATACTTATTGCTTCATATACAAAATGTTAAAAGTTGTATATGGCTCATTATGCATTAACATACTTTAAGTTAGTAATAAAGTAATAATTAACATCATCAATAATGTGATTTTTATCTAATTTATTATCATTGACCATATAAAATATTTTTTTATTGAGTTTGTTACATAATCCACATTAATAAGTCACTTAATTTAATTTAGTATTGTAAATAATTTTTTTTATTAATTGATTAAAAAAATAATAAATAAATAAAAAGAGGCCGGACCGAATGGACCGGACCGGAAGCTAACGGTCCGGTCCGGTCCCCTTGGGTGTTCGGTCCATCGCCGGACCGGACCAAACCGTGTGCAGCCCTAATTATAGTTACTATAATATAATATATTATAGTTACTAATATCGTCTATATTTAAAACATATAAATAGTTACTATTATATATTAATGTTATTAATATATTATAGTTACTATATATATACTATATTTAAAACAAATTCATAGTTACTATTCTACATTAATGTTATTAGTATATTATAGTTACTATATATATACTATATTTAAAACATACAAATAGTTACTACTACATATTAATGTTATATAATATTTATTAACGTTCCAACGTTTCATTCCACGTTGGAACGTTAATACAGATAACGTTCGAATGTTATAATTTATTAACGTTCCAACGTATTTGAAACGTCCGAACGTTAACTGTATATAAATCCAAAACCGAACGCCAGAAACTCTTTTCTCCTTTTCCACGCCGCACTCCTCCGTCACCGCCGCCGTGAAACTCCGCCACAACCGTCATTAAAAGGTACACATCTCTATTTTATCTAAAAGTAGATATTTTATTCATCGATTTGGATCGATTTGTATTAAAACCGAAACCCGTGGTCGCCGAATTTTCAACTCAATTTTCTGGCCACCACGAGTTACCATTGGCTAAAAGGTTACCGTAGAAATGTTCCTTGAAGTGTATACTTCATTTCTACGGTGACCTTTCAGCATTTAGCCCAGTAGAAATAGGATTTCGAGCTTTCAAGAATGGCTGAGTTGAGTCAACCATTCCGTCTGGTAATGTTCGAACGTTTTAATTTCCTAACAGTTGGCCTTCCACGTCCGAATGTATATTATATACGTCTAAACGTTACTACATTTACGTTCGATAGTGTAATTGAACGTTTGGACGTAAGTTTTTTTAATTTTTTAAATATTTTTAACAATTTAACGTCCGAACGTATATTTATAACATTCGAACGTATAGCATTTAAATTTATGATACGTTCTATGTTCGGACGTTTAGTTAAATGTCCGAACGTTATATCTTTATGTTCGAACGTTATTAATATACGTCTGATCGTCTCATTGTAACGTTCGCATGTATATTTTCTATGTTCGAACGTTAATGCAAATCAGTTTAATATTAAGACAAATATGCATCAATAGTATTCATAATTTTGTTTCATTTTCTATTTTCAGGAGATGGCTCATCATTTGCATTCAAGGAAACGAGGGAGGGAAGGAGCCACTCAAGACACTGCTCGGATCGGGTCTCGTATTGTTATGGTCGAGCGAGAGGCCCTGATCAATGAGTTCGACGAGCTCACCTGGGAGCAGACCAACCTGAGAGATGTCTTCCTTAGTAGAGGCTGGGGAAATATCTGCACATTGAGGGGTAAGGCATATCCCTCTATGGTTCAAGAGTTATACATAGAGATATGCTCCATGCCTCAGCATGCATCCTCTCACACCGTGACTGTACGCGGTGTGACATTTGAATTTTCAGCTGATGTCATCGCCGACCACCTTGGGATTCGTCGAGGAGTTCAGACATTGACTGAGGCAGATGTAGGCACTTCTGCATCATCTACTGGCCCACTTGATGCATCATCAGCCAGAGATGCAGACCAGTCAGAGGCCGAAGGTGCTGAGCCTTCGGCTACAGATGACGACCGAGACGAGGATTTCTACATCCTCACCGGGAGAGACCGCATGCAGCTCGAGAGGCCGAACTCCTTCCACCAAAATCATTTGCTACCGTTCTTCCGCATGTTGCATCTTATAATTGCAACAAACGTGGATCCTGTGGCACATAAGACCATATTTAGTCGGACTCGGGCACAGTTTTTGATACGGGTGGCACGTGGAGATGTCATAAATTTGCCCCTCCTCATCTTTAACAGGATCCGTTATGAGGCGAGCATCGTCTCCATGGACAACCTCCCATACGGTGTCCTGCTCAGCCGGCTACTACTTGCTCGAGGAGTGCCAACCCAGCCTTTAGAGCTGGCCAAAGATCAGATGAGCCCCATTGACATGACCACTCAACGACGTAGCATTGGACAGGCGAGGGCACGTCGGCCACCCCCTGTAGCGGATCTAGTTCCTCCGACGCAGCCCCAGCCTAGTGTAGGGAGTAGTGGTCAGTAGCCGACCAGTACATCTACGGGACATGTGCGGCCTGCTTGGGTTGATGCAGTGATCTCGCAGCTGACTGCGCATATACGTCTGATCTCGCAGTAGTGGTCAGACGTTATTAATATACGTCTGATCGTTTCATTGTAACGTTCGGACGTATATTTTCTATGTTCGAACATTAATGCAAATCAGTTTAATATTAAGACAAATATGCATCAATAGTATTCACAATTTTGTTTCATTTTCTATTTTCAGGAGATGGCTCATCATTTGCATTCAAGGAAACGAGGGAGGGAATGAGCCACTCAAGACACTGCCCGGATTGGGTCTCGTACTGTTATGGTCGAGCGAGAGGCCCTGATCAACGAGTTCGACGAGCTCACCTGGGAGCAGACCAACCTGAGAGATGTCTTCCTTAGTAGAGGCTGGGGAAATATCTGCACATTGAGGGGTAAGGCATATCCCTCTATGGTTCAGGAGTTATACATAGAGATGTGCTCCATGCCTCAGCATGCATCCTCTCACACCGTGACTGTACGCGGTGTGACATTTGAGTTTTCAGCTAGTGTCATCGCCAACCACCTCAGGATTCGTCGAGGAGTTCAGACATTGACTGAGGCAGATGTAGGCACTTCTGCATCATCTACTAGCCCACTTGATGCATCATCAGCCAGAGATGCAGACCAGTCAGAGGCCGAAGGTGCTGAGCCTTCAGCTACAGATGACGACCGCAACGAGGATTTCTACATCCTCACCGGGAGAGACCGCATGCAGCTCGAGAGGCCGAACTCCTTCCACCAAAATCATTTGCTACCATTCTTCCGCATATTGCATCTTATAATTGCAACAAACGTGGATCCTGTGGCACATAAGACCATATTTAGTCGGACTCGGGCACAGTTTTTGATACGGGTGGCACATGGAGATGTCATAAATTTGCCCCTCCTCATCTTTAACAGGATCCATTACGAGGCGAGCATCGTCTCCACGGACAACCTCCCATTCGGTATCCTGCTCAGCCAGCTACTACTTGCTCGGGGAGTGCCAACCCAGCCTTTAGAGCTGGCCAAAGATCAGATGAGCCCCCTTGACATGACCACTCAACGACGTAGCATTGGACAGGCGAGGGCATGTCGGCCACCCCCTGTAGCGGATCTAGTTCCTCCGACGCAGCCCCAGCCTAGTGTGGGGAGTAGTGGTCAGTAGCCGACCAGTACATCTACGGGAGATGTGCGGCCTGCTTGGTTTGATGCAGTGATCTTGCAGCTGACTGCGCATATTGATCGTTCGATCGATGAACGGCTCGCGCCTCTAAAGGCGTCTATCGCCGAGATGTCACACTGTGTACAAATCCTCAACGACAAGGTTGATACCTTGACTGAGGAGGTACGGGCCTCTATGACTTTCCCGGACGGGGATATTATATGAGTGTTGTTTACATTCAGTTATCATATTTTATGTATTTTGTTTTTAATATTTGTAAGGAACAATATTATTTAATATATTTATGATTTTTTAATTACAATTCTCAATCTTCTTTAATGTTGTATTTTTCAACTTCAATACTAAATCATTGCACTTCAAATATACATAAACATAAATATATATTTAAATATGTATATATAAATATATACATATTTATATATATAAACATAAGTTTATATATATAAACATAAATATTTAAAATATAAATAAATATATACTTATATTTTGCAAATTGTGTATATATAAATGTATACAAGTCAATTTTTTAGACTTGTATCCAAATTATGCAATATAAAAACCACATAAATTTAAAATTAGAACATATTTAATTTAAATTTATAAGTAACGTTTGGACGTTAATTACTAAGGTTCGAACGTTTGTGCCAAAAAATTTCACGTTCGCACGTACGTAGCCATACGTCAGAACGTATTTGTGACGTTCGAACGTAATTTTCTCATTTGTTGGAACGTAAAAAAAATATCATCCGTCTTTAGTGACGGTTTTCAAAAACAGTCACAAAAAATACTTTTTAGTGACGGTTTAGGGACTATCACAAATTCCTAACTGTCACTAAAAACCAAATGTGTTGTAGTGTCTTCCTTTGTATAAATATGAGCACATTACTAAAGATCTATTCAAAAGCCTTAGGTAAAACAATCATTACCAGACTCATTCAAAGTCAGTCCAAATTAATAAAAAAAATCCAACAATGTTTCATGCAAATCCATCATAATATGCAAAGTGAAGATAAAAATTAAGACAACATATATTAAACTTCTTTGTTGAATATTGAGATTAAATGTTATAAAGCCTATATAATATAGATTAGGAACATTCATATAATTAACCATTAGAGATTTGTTGCCTTAATGGTTAACTTGATTATGGCATAGATGTAACTAACAAAACGTAGGGCTGTTCATCCGGATCGGATATATTAAACTTCTTTGTTGAATATTGAGATTAAATGTTATAAAGCCTATATAATTTTTTTAATACTGGGTCTTACTTTTTTTAAAATGGCATGTGCGAGATTTGCTCACTCTAAAATTTTATCCACCATTACTCTAAAAATAATATTGTGTTTAGGATATTTAAACAATTATTTTATTTTCTCATTGAGATGAAGGAAGGTTATGTTGCATGCACTTTCTCAAATAGAATTTGGTCCACTCTCAAATGAATACTGATACATTACTAGCGAAGGTATACAAGCGAATTTTGGTATTAGATGGTTACAAATGTTGTGTGGCAGAGCCAATATTTTGTTTCACAGTATAATTATGGAATTCGAATAAGTTGATTTGATAATTTTGTAATCGTCAAGATAATAATCAAATCAATAATGATATTATATTCAACATCACCTAAAATTCAATGCGGAAAATTTTGAAATCTTGAGTTTGAAATTTGATGTAACCTTCATTTTCATTGATTGATCGCCGATTAGATAAGGAAAGCGACATTGGTGAAGAAGTGTCTGTCCCTTGGAACATCAAATCTAGAGTTGTACCTAATAATTAGTTGATAATGTACCAAAGTCAAGAGAGGGCTAATAATAGGCTGAAAGACTGAGTCAACAATGGGTTACATATGGTCATGATTAACTATAAAACCAAAATCATAAGGTAAAAAGTGGGTTTAGGGTTTGAAACAATGCTTACAATGGACCAAAACTCAGTAAAAAGGCTTACAACTAATAAAAATACTTCAAATGCGTAGATTTAAGACGAAACATAGTTGAACGACAATGAAAATTTTGTGAGATGTAAAGTCAACGGAAGAATCTTAAATGAAATAGTTGCATGATTGAACTTGGTGTTTTCCAAGGGCTATAATACAAAAATAAAATAGAAAATGAAAAAGAGAATGAGGGTGAGAGACTTTGAGGTCTACGTCTTACTATTCTCAAGTGTGATAGAATACACAGCATTAGTCCATATTTATAGAAAACTTACATAGAAATGGGATAAGGTAAATATTTTTGAAAATCTATTGATTTGATCATTATAAAAATTAAATCAGTTGACTTAATAATTATGTAACCAAATTAGGATAATAGTCAAATCAAATTATTGATTGATAATATCTTCAACTATGTTACGTCATATTATAAAATCAAAATTTATACCAAAAGTTCAACCTAATGAATAGAGATGGATTTAATATTTTATATTCTTTAACACGCAAGTTCTACTTTGTGAAATCTTAATACTTCTCTAAACTTAAACTTTTAAAACAAATCTAAATTTATCCCATGCTGAATAGAAATATGTCATTCTTATGGATGGAGTGAAAGAAACTTCATCCAATTCAAGTTGAAAGAAAACTTTCATTTTTTCCATTTTCAAAAACGATGTACCAACAAGCAAACCTAAGGTCAACCTTTCATAAGTCAAACCCACCAATTCGTCTTCATTAATTTTGGTTTCTAAATTTGGAAAAAACCAAGTGGCTGCTCCATCTTTCTTCGCAGCCCCCATATTTCGTTTTCGCAGCCCTAATGATTTGGACTTTGGAGGCCTTTTGGTTCTCAATTTCAACCAAACCTTAACTTCACAATTTGGCTGTGGGGTTTCTGGTATCTTGTTCCTCTTCCCTCTCACACCAAAGGGACTTTTTCTTTTTCTTTTTCTTTTTCATTTTCTCTTTGTATTGTTTTCTTTTATTTGTTGGATGTGATTTTAAAATTCAAATAATTTCAGACAGAAAATTAATGAAACGGTGCCAAAAGGAGTGATTTGAAAATCAACAAAACTTGTGCAATTGTTGTTGTAAAAGGAAAACTGAGATAGTAACATTAAAATGGCCTTAAACCACCCAATATATGACTTAAATTTGTTCATTTCAATTCCTTGAGTAATCTCCTACCCTCATTTCTTTTCACTTAATCCGATTGTGTCTAATTCTTGTCTTTATTGGTGCCACCTCGGTCGTAAAGCAAATCCCAATAACCTTTTTGTAAGGCCCCCTTTGCCAAGAGAGCGTTAAGGCGTGAGCGGTAAAAGGTTGGCTAGGGTATGTGTTACGAAATGCAATAAGAACAAGAGAGAAAACATGATTAGTAAGTGTTATCCTTTGGTTTTTAGGTAATTTCAAGATGAATAGAATGTTTCCTCTCATCACTCCAACTTTGGGAAGCATTGTGAATTTTCCCACAAATTTTCCTATTGCTAAAAATTTGGTTCAAGAGCTTGAATACCCTATTACTCAATCAAAACAACAACCCACTTCTTCTAATAAATCAAGCAAATTTGCTAAATCCAAGAAGAAGTCTGTTCTCCAAGTACTCAAGAAGAAGAAAAAAAAAAGCTGATTTATCTATTAAAGAAGTCACTCAAGAAAGATAATGATAATTCTGATGATGAGTCTAAGCCATATTTTGAAGCCTCTATTGATAATACTGATTCTTATGGTAATATATTTGAACATGATCTAGAAACCACCCCAAGGCTATCCAGTGATTGATCCCTCATTCAAGAATAATGAAATTATTGAAGTTGGTACAAGCCAACAAAAAATATTAAAGACTCCTACTAAAGAACCATTGATTCCCGCTATTGGTTCAAAATAAAATATTCTTGCTGATTGGAGTACTACTAAGACTCTTGCTTCTAGTAGCTTTCCTATGGTTAAATTTATTGTTCACTACTGTTCATTATACTAGTAATACACCCATTTGCCTATATAAAGGTGCATGAGTCCAACTAGTTTTGTAAATAGCCTTAAAATCAATGTTAGGAATACTCCGTTTGTTGAAATCAGGGCAATCAAATTCTTTGATAGAGGAGTCTTCCTCATTAATAATATTAGGAGGTAAACTAGATCTGGAGCTAATAGATGAATTGGATGTAAACATTCTATTCATACTTAGTCACACTAATTTTATTGGTACCCCTTCTAATATTACTACTCGTATCAGTGATTATTTGAATAATTTAAGATGCCCTATTATGTCTAATTATAGATTATATCAAGATGTTTTCATTTTCAGAGTAATGCTAAGGGAAGATAGTTTGAAACCTTATTGGAAAGAGAAATTCATTGATGGACTACCTCATCTTTTCGCTCATAAGGTCAAAGTTGAACTTATCGAAGTTACTGGTTTGATTAACTATGATAATTTCACATATGGTGATAATATCAAGAACTATAAAAAATACTTGGTATCGGAATGTGTAATGATAAAAAATATTATGATAACAGCTGAAAAATAAAAAAAAAAACCAAATATGAAACGAGAAATTTATGTGAACAGTTTGGCTTACTGCCTATTACCACACTATGGCAAATCGATACAAGTAGCTAAACAGCTTGTTATACCATAAAAAAGGCATATTCGGCCGAACGGTTAGGTAAGACTACAGCGCCTGGGTAAACATCCCGTTTACCAAAGAAGATGTCGAGAGTTTCACTTAACCATTCCCCTCTGCTATCGTAAGAATATAGCGATCGAAGAGCTATCACTTAGTTGCTTAGCGTATTATGAAAGCCATATTGCCCGAAGGGGGCATGCTAGAAGAGCGTAGGTGAGTGGTAAATTACCCCTTCTAGGCAAAAAAGGAAAAACACTATTTACAAAGATAAATTCTTTAAATCCAAAAAACACACGCTGAAAAAACGTGGTTTTATCAGTGATGACATCAGGAAATTTATCAACAAATTGGATGGATCTATTGATAGGAAAAATTTATCCTTCCTGGATATCATAACCAAGGAAACAAATCTTGGTTTGAGATTATTTAACTTTCTTAGTAGAGACAATAAGACCATTACTTTTGATGACTTCAAGAAATGAATACAAATATTTTCAGTGTTCATCAATAGATTTGGAGCATATAACAACATCATTAATAAAATAAAATAAAAACTATGGTAAAATGATTGAATAAATTGAAAATATCATTCATGATATTCTTGAATTCACTAGACGCATTCTTAAGACCAAATGGCATAATATTTCACTCATAATGTCCCAAGGGAGTGGTAAAAGTAGTTTTGTACCTATCAGTTTCACTAATTTGGATTTGCCAGAAACCATATTTCATAGCAAACTTAAAGAAAATTGAAGCGTCACTAAGTTTCTAAAGCTAAAAATGAAATGAAAAATTTCTGTGAACAATATGATTTGCTTCCTGTAGAAAAAGAAAAACTCTATAAAATTTAGAGTTAAGAGAAAGTACTTCTGATAGTGAAATCTCGGAAGAAGATACTAGCAGAAGAATCTATTAGACATTTGATTCTGAAACAAAAGTAGAAGAATCTAGCAGTCCAGATGTTGATTTAGGATGTCTAGATACTTGTTGCAAAAACAAAACAAGATCAATACGTATTAAGTAAACAAGAAGAATTACTAATAGATTTAATAGAAAAGGTGGATGACAATGAATTAAAAGCTCAATACCTTAAAAAAATTTATAGATTTTCTT
Source organism: Pterocarya stenoptera (assembly GCA_003123785.1). Lineage (NCBI taxonomy): Eukaryota > Viridiplantae > Streptophyta > Magnoliopsida > Fagales > Juglandaceae > Pterocarya > Pterocarya stenoptera. The sequence continues at coordinate 177,603 of QEOT01124297.1, read as the reverse complement.
AGCAAGGAAATAGCAGCAAAAAATACTATAATTGAACCACAAGTAAATCTGAATAAAATATTAGATAAATGAAAAAAAAAAAAAAAAAACCATTAACCCTTCAGGATTTAGTACAACATGAAATAAGTCAGATTAAGAAAGAAAAAATGCAATTAAAAAATAAAAATAAAAATTTACAACAAGAAATAACAATCCTAAAAATTAATCAAGATAAAGTTTTATGAAAAATAATAAGAAGTCTTTCAGAAAGATAAAAATGATATTCCCCAAATAGAATCTATCTCTCGTAATGAGGAGGAGGAAAGTTTTCTAGCTAGTATGCATGGTCACAATAATAAATTTTCAGAAATGACATGTTAAAGTAAAAATAGTTATTAATACGGAATTTGAATTCGAAGTAATTGCTTTAATAGACTTAGGAGCAGATCGACCTAAAATGTATCCAAAAAATAATATATAGTACCAACTAAGTATTACGAAAAAACCAAAGAAAAATTATCAAAAGTACTACTTGCGTGCAAAGACGGAGCATGCTTTAAGTTATCATTTATTTTAATAAAAAACTTGCAAGAAAATAAAGTTATATTAGGAAATCCTTTCATTTGTTTACTTTATCCACTTACAACCGATAGTAATGGAATCACAAGTACGACTGTCTTAGGGCAAGATGAAAAGAACATTTCTACTAAAGCCTGCCCAATTTAGATGTATGAAAAACGAATAAAATTCTGTAAAACAGAAACTCAAGAACTCCTAAAAAAGGGAATCATAAGAAAAAGTAAGTCAGTACTCAATCATGCTCAGCCTTCTATGTACAAAAAAAAATGCTGAATTAGAACGAGGTGTTCCAAGACTGGTAATAAATTACAAGCCACTAAACCAAGTATTAGAATGTATTAGATATTTTATTCCAAATAAAAAATTTGATTGATTGGATAGAACAAGCCATTATATTTTTCAAATTTGACATGAAAAGTGGATTTTGACAAATACAAATCCATGAAAAAAGATATAAATATAAAACTGCATTTACAACCTCACACTACAACATATATGGGTTTTTCCCAGAAGTGACTGTTGTGGGAAAAAGCATATCATTAGTGGGAAAAAAAATTTTCCCACCAATTTGTTCCGTGGGAGACTCGTGGCATATAACGGGTGGGAAAAGAGTCTTTTTCCACCAAACTACAAGTTCATGGGAAAAACCTTCTTTTTCCCATGAACTACCGTGGTGATTAAAACTTTTATTTTTCGTGGCAAATAAGCTTTCATATGGTATGATGTGGTAGACAATAAACCATTTTCCATGAGAAGAGGATGTGGCAAAAAGTGTTTACCCATGAAATAGTTAAAGCTTAACACATTACATTAATAGTTAAAGCTAAGCACATTACATTGAAAATAAAAACTTGATCTTTGAACCTCTTGTTAAAACTTGTGGATCACAACCAATACATCCACAAGTGTTCATCCACAAATGCCTCTTTTTTATGATATGTACATGGATAGTTATGTCATGGTTCATATTGAGATTCTCATGAATTGAATGAGACTTCATGCCAGTTGAGCATTGACCCTAACCATAGAGTGGAAAAATTGCCAATGAGAAACAGAGAAATAAGACTTATGCTAGCTAGCATAATAATAGTTTTTTATTGTTAATGTAAGCATCCATGGGCACAGGAGATCACCAGCAAGTCATCAAATTGTTGCCATTAATCTATCATTATATGCAGGCCAGCCGCAAAGCAAAGTAAGCACATTTCCCATACACATTTTCTGCAGTCCTAAGATATAACAATCCTATATTTCCTTTACAATTATAAATATCTGAGAGTTAAGCAGAATATACTTATGAAGACGGTATTGAAATTTGAAATCCCATCATCTTTCAAAAAACCTCTGGGCTCCATCAAGGCATTCAAGAGAAAGCTCATTGTCACCAAAAGAACCTAGCAGTTCACTAACCTAAGAACCGACAGAAGGCAAAGAAAATAAGCACCAAGGCATAAAAAGTAACAAATCCATCACACAAACCAAAAACATATAGCATGCTTGCTACCCAAAGGAATTTTAATTCATTTATCACTTGAGCCCAACCTAAATCCATCACACACTCCATTGTTCATGCATAATACACTCAACATATTCAAATCTGTCAAATTCTTGACCTCATGGTCCTCATTTATCACTTGAGCCCAACAAAAATTATCCCAGCTTTTTACTTTGTATAACCCAGTTACAATGATGTTTTTCATCCAAATAAAAATCAAAAAATGGAAAAAGAGTGTCCATTGTCTTGTATCCTTTGCTAAGTGGTGATAAAGCTAATGTAGAATGCAACAATTTATACAGAAGCAGTTCGAGAACTAACACTTAAAAACAGTATTCATATTTCTTGACACGGTCTATCTTCAAGTGTTTCAAAGCAGCCCTGCACAGAGATTTCATATGCAAAAGTAATGAAAGGTGTTATTATCTTCTTTAAAAAAAGAATGAAAATTAAATCCATTAGCAAAACTAATGAAATATAAAATTACAACAAAGGATTGCTAGGACAAAAAAACAATTGAAAAACATAAGACTGAGCATCCAAATTCATGCAAGGTAAAAGAAAAGCTTTCCAAAACATGTCAAACCACGACCTATTACAATATCAGTTGACACATCCTTAGGGTAGCAGTTTACCTCTTCGACTGTAAAGTAAAGCATGCAAGTTATCAAGGACCTCATGCTTCTTATTCTTGCCTAGTAAATTTGAAATGAAGACAAATTTACAAATTTCCAAGTCATCAAATTGTTGCCATTAATCTATCAAATTTACATAGATACAAATCTGCCTAGGCCATCAACACCACACCATACACATCTATATACACTAAAATAACGCACTTGAGACACAAAGGTAGGATTTTTACCATGCGTAAGGGCTGGAAAGCGAAGGAGGCGTGCGGGAGGTGCGCCCATGGGTTGCTCGTGGTGGTGCTGCGTCTAGGCTGGAGCCGGCGATGGTGGCTCACCGCAGCGGGGAAGGCCACTGTAATCAGAAAACCATGGGGGGGGTGCGGTGGAGACCCGCGAGAAACACCGTGCGAGGGAGAGAGATGCGGGAGCTGGGGTGGAGCGACGGTTGGCGACTGGCGGAACCAAAGGGCGGCTGAGCGTGGCGATGGCCATGGCTGGAGACGGCGAAGGGGCACGGATCTGCTGGGATCCGAGAGGGAGAAGGAGAGACAGAGAGTCGGCGAGAAGGCGAGGGGCTGAAGGGGAAGACCCACGGTGGCTCGACGGCAAGGGGACCCATTCACGGTGGCGCAGCAGGGAGGAGAGGCTCTGAAATCGCAGGGAGATGGAGGGAGGGAGAGAGAGAAAGAGGAGAGTATCGCACGGGTGCTTTTGGGTTTTTGGATGGAGGGGGGAAGGAGCGGGCGATTTAATTTTATTAGTATTTGCGGCATATTGTTATCGCCACAAATACCAATGACGTCGTCGAAAATACAAAGAAACCAAGGGTTAGTCTATTTTATGGCGGAAAAACATCGCCGCAAAAAATATAATACTCTCGTCACAACAACTAAACAACCCACGAGAGTGAAAATAATTCTGCAAGAATATTTTCAGTGATAAAATATCGCCGCAAATAGATAATAATATTGTGGCAAAAACTAACAACCCACGAAAGAAACATATTTTTGGTAATTTTATTTGTCGCGACTTTGAATCGCCGCAAAAAGAGTTTATTTCCTGGCAAAAACCTATTTTCCCACAAAGTTTTACCTAACGACGTGATCTCGTGAGAAAAGGCTTATATTTTTTTCCACGAACGCCTTTCTTGTCATCAACCTACTGTTTGCCACGATCGTATATCATGGAAAAAAAATTCGTGGAAAAAAACCATATTTGTGGTAGTGTTATTCGAACACTATGAATGGAATGTAATTCCATTTGGATTAAAAAAATGCACAAAGTGAATTTCAGAATATAATGAATGAAATTTTTAGCACATTCTCGCATTTTTTAATAGTACTATACATAGTTAATGTCCTCATCCATTCCAAATCAATATAGGAACATTGGAAACATCTTAAATGTTTTCCTTGAAGTAATAAAAATAAACGGGTTATAGTTGTTTTGACAACTAAAATAAAGTTATTCCAGACCAAGATAAGGTTCTTAGGATATAATATTTATGAAGGAAGGATCAATCCTATAGATAATGCTGCTGATAAATCCCTAGATCAAATCCTAGAAAAAAATCCAACTCCAGAAGTTTTTAGTATCCTTAAATTATATTTCAGAATCCTACCAAGTCCTCAAGAAAAAGTGAAAATCTTTGTTTGATAGACTCAAAAGTAATGCTCCACCGTGGACAAAAGAACATACTTCCTTGGTCCAAGAAATCAAAAAATATCATGTCAAAGCACTATGCTGTCTTGGCACTCCCTCTACCGATTCCTTCAAAACTATCTCATTACTATTCACAAACCATCTTACTACTATTCATAAATTTCTTATCTCATCTCATTATCCAAACATCCCACAATTCTAATAATAATAAAGTCAGGACTTTTCTTTATTGTAAGGCCGGCAAAGCTATCAACGGTTTGAGAATTAAAAATTATAAAAATGTTAATGACGGCTCTCAAACTCAAATGCCACCATTATTGCACTAAAAAATACATTACAAATATCTAGATATTAAGAAAAAAGAAATTATATTTGTGATTTTTGAGTGTGCAAGTCCGTTGCACTCACTTCAAAAAAATGAATAAATTTAAAATTTATATGAAAAAATTATTTTTAATAGTAGATCACACTTTTTTTCAAAAAGAATACAAGAAAATTATATATTCTAGTATTGTATATAACATCACCCTTTTATTATATTAATCACTAGTATATTACTTTTCAAGTTGTTTTCATTTAAATAATTAATCTATTTTTTTTAATATATCACATCAACTAACATATTTGCAAGTACTCGCTTAGCTTACTACCAAATTTAGGAAAAATCTACTCCTAGGCCATTTGACCATTCCAACACCACACACCGTGATGTGGCGAACCTGATCTGGTGCCACGTCACGGTTTTCATCTTCTGCTCGAGAAACCCATCGCCCTCTCTCTCTCACTTTTGTCCCATCCTCCTAACCCTCGAGCCCTCTCTCTCTCTCTCTCTCTCGTCCTCCTAACTCCTGAATCCTCTCGCTCTCACTTCCCGTCCTCCTAACACTTGAATGCTCTCTGTCTTTTCTCACTTCCCCTCCCATCCTCCTAACCCTTGAATCCTCTCTCTAGTGATCCTTTTTGTGTGTCCATATTTGTGCCCATCCATGTGGGTTTCATGCATTGTGTGTCCATGTTTATGCCAATCTTGTTGTGTTCTATATGGAAACCCTAGGAGCAATTCAATATACATTCAGCACTTTTTACAAGTGTTTATTCCTATGCGACTCATGGTGGTGTTTTGTTATTAACAACCATATTAAACAAAAGAAACAATTAGAGAAAACAAGCTGGAATCAATTAGTGTATGGCTCAGAGCAATTGTTCTTACAACCTTTAAATGAACTATCACCTAGTTTAGAGACTCTGTTATGCGTATGAGGAGCTTGCTGGTGTTGAAATAAGTTGAATGATGGTATGTGTATGAGGACCTCTAGAATTCTTTGGGGTTAGAATGGTAGCTGTGAATGGTTATTTTCTCATGTTGTTTGGAGATATCCACAAGAATAGAAGTTTATACTATTTTTGAAGTAGAAAACGTCACTGAAAACTTGAAGCAAAATGATTTAAGGCTATGGACAGTAATTGACCATAATTGGGCTCTTGTGTCAATTAGTTTTAAGTATTGGGTAGGATTATTGAAAGCGACAACTTTATAGGCATCATTATATCAAAATGGCTAATATTTCCTGCACATAAACTCCTGTTGATTTTCCATACGTTCATTTTCTTATCCCAAAACAAATTTATAGTTCCTTTTTGTCCATGTAGGTTGTTACCTTGCATTTGGATCTTCTTGTGAACAGAAGAATCTGTTCCGATGATGAGCATCTTATTGTACTTTTGGATGCCTTATTTCAATATCTACAAGATGTTGTAGATGACCCATCTTTATCATTGCATGTTTTAATTCCCCCTGTAGGTCAATAAGCATTGCCAATAAGGCTTGTGGGAACTTTTCTTTGCCAATTTTGATCTTTTCTACTTGCTACTTCACATTTGATGTACTCATACCTGCCTGAAAGGGATCGAAAACCATGTAATATGCTAAACACCTTTTGATATGTTGACCCAACTCGTTGATGCAGACCTCAAACTATGCAATTATTCTAATTTAGATCACCTTTGGTATTGAGTCAATTATCATCATGTGTAGTTGATGCATTTCAAATGGAATCGCCAATTTGTTGGTGTGGTTTGAATGCAACATTAAAGACCTCCCAAACTAACAAAAATTCCGGAAAGGAATGTTATGCTTGCCCAAAGTATAACACGGTAAAGCAAATTTTTTTTAATTGTATAATTTTGTATTATTTTTTAATTTTTCATATTTCACTTTTGAAATTTTTGAATTATATGCAGAGAGAAGTAAGATATGAATTCCTCATATGGGAAAATATACTTCAATTAGCAGAGGAGAAAATTTTGACAAGAGTTTGGTTTTGCCAGTAAAATTTCAATAATCTTTCTCTTGAAAATCAAGATTCTCAAACCCCCCCTCCCACCTCAATAAGTGCAATGAAATTCTTGTTCATTCGAATACCTACTCTGTCATTCAAATTGAGCATCATTTAATTGTATTCATCTAAGCAATTGTGAGATCTAAAAGATCTAGACTTCTGTGGGCTGATAGTACTATAATTGTGAGCAATCTCAACAGTGATCAAAACTGAAAAAGTAGTGGTTCTACCCAACACAACACTTAGAGGGGGGTGAATAGGTGTAGTTAGATTTTTCAAGTCAAATACAAAATATTGACAAGCAAGTAATCAAATAATAAAATAAATCACACAAATAATCAACACAAAGATTTGGTCACGAAGTGGAAACACATTTGAAGAACCTCTTCAAAATCTAAAACCACTCCGAGTGTAAGACACCACCTCAAATCTACTATAGAAAATAAGTTTCTTACAACCAATTTAGCGACACTTACAAAACCTTTGAAGTTCCTAAACTTGGACTGCAACACCACGAGTGACCCACTCGATCTCTACACGCATGTAGTGCCAAAACTCCGACATCTCTATAGCTTCCCACGAGAACCTCTCGATCTCTGCATCAACAATAGCTCTGGACTCTTCCGGCCAATGAACACGTCCACTTCGATGGACTCATAAGAAAGTTGGATCTTGATTGTGGTGTGGTGAAGACGAGTTTGTCTAAGAGAGATTCACAATGTGGGAAATGTTTCTCTCAATGGCTCTTGGAAGCACCTAGGGTTTTTGCTCAGTTTCTCCACACCAAAGAACAGAACATTTTGTTCTATTTATAGTCTCTCTCATTCACGGCGCTCAAAACCCTGAATTTTCAGTTGTTTTGAACATTGGCTCGAGCGAAATGTCGAGCGCAAGTTTTCTTTCTGGAACTACTCGAGCGACACATCTAGCGCCCATTCCAGCGAACCACTCTGGATGGATGTGCTCGAGCGCTGAGTCGAGCGACCATCGAGCGGTTCACTCTGGATGAATCCGCTTGAGCGCTGAGTCAAGCGACCATCTCAAGCGCCAGTTGAGTCTGCTCGAGCCGTGTTGAGCCCACTTCAATACTTTTTATGTGACATCGCTTCCACACTGATTACAACACAATTTTACACATGTTTTCACATGAATATGCCAACCAACTAATTTTTCCCTCAACAAAAACCCATACCCCATTCACCAAGTGAGCATTTACCTTCGCCTTACAATCCATTTTGGCTAGGATGGTACTTTCCGCCACGTGCACACCCAATTGTCACATACTTTGTACTCCCATATGCCTCTCTCTTTGTCCTTTGTGTGATTACACCAAAACTTTGTTGCTTGTCATATCATTCGTAATATGCCAAAAGCTCTTTATCAATGGCAAACTCTATACCAGATTTTGGCCCCTCAACTCGTTCATCATCATCCGATACTTCATGAGTCCCCTCGGCCTCCACCTCTTTATTTACGTCTGATGAAATTTTTAAAAATGCAAATGTATGGTTGGGATTAACATTTATATTATATACACTTGGTGTTTAGTCATCGGCTTAAAAGTATAATACCATTAGTCATATGACAACTTTAATCAATCGTGCGTGATGTACCTCTAACTTTCTTTTCACTTTCAGCATTAAAAGGCACAGTTGATGATTCACTTGCTAGTTTGGGGAATCTTTTCAGATCTTCTCAACTCCTCCGGATTACTCGACAGAGGGTCGGGCATAGTTGGTCCAAAAGGTGGCATCGAGGGAGCCTAAGCGTAGGCATGGTGTTAGAATGACTAAAATGCACATCCGAATTTTTTTTTTAAAGTTTAAAAGGAATATACATGTTCGTATCTTGAACTCGTCTCAACTCTTCCTGATTACTCGATGGAGGGTAAAACATAGTTGGTCCAAAATGTGGCATTGACGGAGGTTGCAAATAGGCACGGTGTTAGAATGACTCAAATGCACGTCTAAATTTTTTTTTTTTTTTTAAGTTTAAAAGGAATCCACCTTGATCGCATCTTTAACTTGTCTTTACTTGGAGGAGGGTAGGATATAGTTGGTCCAAAAGGTGGCATCGACAGATGCTGCAATTAGGCACAATGGTAGAACAACTCAAATGCATGTCTGGAATTTTTTTAAAAATTTTTAAAATGAATCTATCTCACTACCCCAAGTGTACGTATATAGATTTGAATATGTATTTTGAGGAATCAAGAATAACATTTAGTTTGGATTTCTTATATCATAATATCCCTATAAGTATAATACACAAATAAATAACACATTAACTATATAGAAATATCAGACATAACGACATTTTCAAATGACTAATGTGTACCATACCCTAAGTTGGTAAAATTGATGCACAAGGCTTGAGTGGCCTTTCATCTTTCTTTTGTCTATCACGTTATTTTAACTGAATTTTTAGAACAAAATTACTAGAGAGAAATGCATAAATTATTTCACACGTGAAAAAGATTATATATTAAAAGGCTACGTCCTACTTCAGACTTTTTTAAGTCAGTAGGTTTTTCGGAGCATGATCTTAACTCAAGTCTGTAGCTTTAGTGAAATGCTGGACTGTAATTAAAAGAAGTTCTTGATGAGGTTTGGTTTGTTTGAAGGGTATTGCTAACGTACTCTGGTCAGATCCTTATTTTCTTTTTCATTCAATTTTGTTAAAATTTACCTTGATTCAGTTTTTTAAATTATAAATTTTTTCTTGGATGCAATTACAAATTAATGCTTTACTACCAGTTAGCTAATGAAATTGTTTCTGCTCATGTAAAAGATACGAGACCAATTCAAAACCAATATTACTAGAGTAAACATATAGTTGTGGAATATACTAGTGTTGCACAATTATTTTAAAAAAAATTAAATTATGTAAATCTTGTATTCATTTATTTTTTATAAAGAAATTACGTAGTACTTATTCACTTAACGACTGTAAATATTATTTCTAGTACTAATATGTCCTCTCATTTTGACTATATATATATTTTTAAAATTTTTTTTACTTATTGATTAAAAAGTAACTATCAGTGTGTTGATATTTTTTTATTTTTTAAAAATATTTAAAGATATTAAATAAATATAAAAATATAAATTTTACCTAAACCGCACGCCCCACCGTCACGGGCCGCAGCCTAGCATCCCTCATTTAAAATACATTTCTTCCACTTGATTGCAAACCAAACCATACGGAAGCGTCACCATCAAATAGGCTCGACATGTGGGGTTTTACAGGTGCGTTGATTTTTTCTTCCCTAAATTGTGGTTGAGAAATACTACTCTTTCGGGCTCCGATCAGGCTTCGGACAGTATTTTATTCATTTAATAATTAAAGAAATGTTTTTTAATAATATTATAATTTTTTTAAAATATTTAAAAATATTAAAAGAATATATAAAAATAAAAATAAAAGAAAAATACACTATCGGGAGCCCATCGAGAGCCACCAAGTGTGGCTGTAGAGCCACCCTGTGGTTAGAGCGCGATTCCTCGTCTTCCAACTTCTAAGAAATCTGTGACTGTGTTGCGTTCGTGAGATGAATTTTGTGATCAAGAAATATATTTAAGAAAATTTTAGGTGTATTATTTAGTGATGGGTACATTAAAGTTTTTGTTCTGTACTTTGGAGAAAGTGATATTTTTTTTCAATTTTTTTTGGGGGTGTTCTGTGACATCATTTTATCCATCCATTGACTATTAGTTAGATGAATTTCTTTTGTTGGAAAAAAAAAGGCATGTTTGCTACGAACAAATTTTCAAATTTGTTAATAAAATTTGCTTTTCTTAAAAAATTATTTATTTTAATTAGTGCGTTTATATATTTGAGATTACCATCTTCAATAAGCCTACTTAAACCAAATTAAAAATAGAAAAATATTCTAGTTACTAATAGATTACATAAAAGTAATCTTATAAACTGATGTGACATAATGTAGTTCATCAGATTATAAAATTATTTTTATTATAAAGTAGATCTAACGGACTATTTGATGAAGCCAAACCAGTTTGTAAAATCACTTTTGTATAATATCTTTGTGGATGTGTGCCAAATCCAAAAAAAAATCATACACATTTCTCACACTGAACTGCCATCCGACACTAGAGCTAGTTATATAGGANAAGCGTCACCATCAAATAGGCTCGACATGTGGGGTTTTACAGGTGCGTTGATTTTTTCTTCCCTAAATTGTGGTTGAGAAATACTACTCTTTCGGGCTCCGATCAGGCTTCGGACAGTATTTTATTCATTTAATAATTAAAGAAATGTTTTTTAATAATATTATAATTTTTTTAAAATATTTAAAAATATTAAAAGAATATATAAAAATAAAAATAAAAGAAAAATACACTATCGGGAGCCCATCGAGAGCCACCAAGTGTGGCTGTAGAGCCACCCTGTGGTTAGAGCGCGATTCCTCGTCTTCCAACTTCTAAGAAATCTGTGACTGTGTTGCGTTCGTGAGATGAATTTTGTGATCAAGAAATATATTTAAGAAAATTTTAGGTGTATTATTTAGTGATGGGTACATTAAAGTTTTTGTTCTGTACTTTGGAGAAAGTGATATTTTTTTTCAATTTTTTTTGGGGGTGTTCTGTGACATCATTTTATCCATCCATTGACTATTAGTTAGATGAATTTCTTTTGTTGGAAAAAAAAAGGCATGTTTGCTACGAACAAATTTTCAAATTTGTTAATAAAATTTGCTTTTCTTAAAAAATTATTTATTTTAATTAGTGCGTTTATATATTTGAGATTACCATCTTCAATAAGCCTACTTAAACCAAATTAAAAATAGAAAAATATTCTAGTTACTAATAGATTACATAAAAGTAATCTTATAAACTGATGTGACATAATGTAGTTCATCAGATTATAAAATTATTTTTATTATAAAGTAGATCTAACGGACTATTTGATGAAGCCAAACCAGTTTGTAAAATCACTTTTGTATAATATCTTTGTGGATGTGTGCCAAATCCAAAAAAAAATCATACACATTTCTCACACTGAACTGCCATCCGACACTAGAGCTAGTTATATAGGATGAATTCGACACCAAAACATACCTAATCAACCGGCCGGATTTTGTCCGAAACTAGTTGATCCGGCAAATATGTTCTTTAAACCGGCACGGGTAATGGATCAGTGTTACATGCATGCTTTGACAATCTGAAAATTAATTAACACTAGTGGTCTTTTGGATGGGGTTTTAGTATTAAACATGTCTAGTCTAGTTAATTTAAATAAATAAATAAAAAAAAATGATGAAAGGCCGGCCCATAGCTAGGTAGCAACACATGGTTATAAATTGGAAGGTATAAAACTAAAATTTAAACAAGCTCCTAACCAAAAAGTATTACTCCCTTGGTTGATCTATGGAGTTATCCAGAACTCGATACAATTATCAAAACTCGGGACCTAAGCCTGTGAAATGATAAACAAACCAATGACGAGAGAATCATATGCTATATATCTGCATCTTGGTCTGGTTCTATAATATTGCTTTTAAAAAATAATACACGTGTCCTAGCTAGATGATCATGCAGTTATTTATATTCTAAAGCCGTATATTATGGGAATATTCCGATCAATACATTAACACTGCTCCAGGAATCATGCATGCCATGCATGCATTGGGCATGCTGACAAAATTGTACCATATATATACTCTGCATAGAATGCAGAAACAATAATTTAGCAAACATAAGGGCAATTAATAAAGCCATACACAAAAATAGGCATTATTCATGTATTATTATTATTATTATTATTATTATTATAGATGGCTACAGTCCTAAGCTTTCATTTGATTCTTGGAGATACGTGGGCTCGCAGAGGATTCTTCATCACCATCAAGAACTCCTCCTTATCCGAAAGATCAACACCTTCTCCGTCCACTGGTTTCCACTCAAAATTCCACACCAAATTTGAAACAAAATACTCCAGATTAAGCATGGCTAATCTTATCCCCGGACAGATCCTCCTCCCTGAACCAAACGGCATCATCTTGTACGCTGTAACATCAGACACTTGATCTGCTTCTCCATTTTCTCCACGATTCAGCAACCTCTCCGGCCTGAACTCCATTGGATTCTCCCACTCCTTTGGATCCCGCCCCATCAGTGATATCGCGAAGTTCACCGTCGTATCTTTTGGGATTCTGTAGCCAAGAAGTTCTACATCTTCTGAGACTGCATGCGGTACCAAGAAGGTACTTGGAGGGTGAATTCTTAGAGTCTCGAGAATCACTGCTTTCAAATATGTCATCTTCTGCAAATCTTCCTCCTTAATCTCTTCGGCTCCTTCTCCCACCACCGCCTTGATTTCAGCAAAAAGCTTGGCTTGAATATGTGGGTACTTCACTATATTTGCCATGATCCACTGCAGCGTCGTTAGGCTTGTGTCGGCGCCGGCATTGATGAACTCTGAGCACAAGCTCAGTATATCGGCTTCCTCAAGCTTGCCAGCTTCCTGATCATGATCATCATTCATTTGCATATCCAGTAAGGTATCTGTGTATGATACCAACTCGGATTGTTTGCTTTCCTCTTCCTTTAACTTCTTTCGAGCTCTGATTAGAGGCAAGATTATTTCAGCCTGATTCTTCAAGATATTCGAGTACCTCTTCCAACGATCTCTGAACAGAAACTTCCCCAACTTTGGCCAGCTGCAGAACACAGTGAACTGCTCGTAGTTTAAAATAAGCTCAGTTTGAATGCGTGCAACTTCTCTAATCGTGCTATCGTTGACATCGCCGAAAGCCATGCGAATGAACAAGGAAAAAACCGCATGGTGGACATGATCGAACACACGAACAGGCTGATCGCCATGCAAGAAACACGGGTTGAAGCTGTTAACCAATGTTCCCAAGATCCGCTTGCGTTCCAGAGAGTAAGATTTCACTCTGGCAGGGTGGAGAACTTCAGAGTTGAGATTACGACGAAGAACACGCCAAGTCTGGCCGTAGGGAGATCCACCAATAACCTTGCGGTTGTTACTGAGAACGGAGCTGAGAGGGACGATCGAGGGACGGCTCGCGAAGGCGGCACTGTTCCGGACAAGGGCGTCATGGGCGGCGGAGTAGGAGGTGATGAAAACGACGGGTTCAGACCCGATATGGAGAGTAGTGACGGGGCCATACTTGAGGGAGAGGCGACGGAGGAAAGATCTGAGGTCGACCGTGGTTTTGGGAAGCAAATGAAGGTTTCCGATGACAGGAAGAGGTGATGGTCCTGGTGGGAGTTTTCCTGTTTTGGATTGATTTGTTTTGGTGGAATTGGAGAGGAGATGTAAGAGAAATTTGATGCAAAAACAGAGAGAAAGAGAGATGAGGACGATGAACCAGACCTCCATCTTTAAAGTCACTTTAATTGCACACAACACAACACAGATCTATTCCAAGTGTTATTTATAAGGAGTTAATGCCAAGAGTTTGTCTATAAATTAGCTTATTGTAACGTATAAGTCATCACATACTTTATATGAATGTACTTTTTTTATTTTTTTTATTTTTTTCTTTCTGCTGAAACAATGTGGTGTGTGATAGCTGCTTATGCAAAGATTTTTCCTAATGGCAAATGGTCCAGCGCGCATCACAACCCGCGCCCCCCGCCGCCCCGACTCTCTACCAACCATTCATATTAAAATTTATATATATATAATTTGTGTACATACATAGTAAATTTAAACAACTTTTACAAAATTTATAAAAATAAAAATAAAAACTAAAGAAAAAAGCGTTCATCCCCAGCTCATATTTTCAATGTGTGCAATTTATACATTTTCAAGCTCCAATAAAAATATCTCTTCAATCTAAAGAAATTATGCATGCTTTTAGTTTTGTAGAATAATTATTTTCATTCCATGTTTTTCGTTTTTTTACTTTTTTACTTTTCACATTTTTATATTTTGTATTTTACTTTTTTGAGCTTTTTGATTTTGAGATTTGTTTATCAAGGGTACGTATTTATCTCAAGTTTTATATGAAGGCCGCGGTAAATTCTAATTTTTTTTGGACGTCTGAGAGGGTATAATTATCAAAATTAATAATACTGGGAATGATTCATATAAGGTGATAGTTTGAAGGGAGATTCCATATATATCCTTTTGTAATACTACACGAAAAAGGAATATTTATGAGTTATTTACATAAATACTATAAAAAAAATTGAATATTCATAACAATTTATTTACGACGAAATGATTATTTATTATGAAAATATACTCATTTTAATAGAAAATAATCAATTTGACAAGAAATAACTGCAAATGAACAATTTTATTATAGTGAAGAATGACTATTTATAATGAAAATAAATTCATTTGTTAAAAATTAACTAATCATAAATAAGCAGTTTTTTTTATAATATAATCTTCTATATAAATAATACACTCTCCTATATATATATACATAAATTATCTTCATATAGACATTAACATTTCAACCAAAAAAAAAAAGCAAAAATAATTGTCTTTGATCGATGACTTTGAACCATACTATTTTATTTCTGTATTTGAACATCAAATAATCTTTGCATCAACCTACACATCACACACCATAATTTTTTTTATTTTTTTTTATTTGTTTCTCTTATTAAATGTGTATTATATAGATGATAAATAAAAAAATATAAATGTTTCAAAAAGATTAAAAAAAATTTTGAAAAAAAATTTAAAAAAAATAAAAATTAATTTAATATATAATGTATAGAATGATACAAAATAATGCTGATTTGAACATAGATATATAAAGGCTCTATGATTTCATTTGACTTTTCTAATAATCCGGAAGCTTCATGCGAGCCTTGATCCAAACATTCCAGGTGTGACCAGTACGTACTATTTTTCTTTTTTCTGGATTAGACCTAGTAAACTGTAAATATATAGGCTTTAGACAACGTACGGAAATGAGAGGTGATTGCTTCACCAAGTTATTTAAAATATATTAAATTAATCAATATGATTAAAAATGAAAATAAACAGTAATATTATTAAATTATAATTATTATCCTAATATATAAGACAAATGGAAATGAGAGGGAGATAGATCTAAAGACAACGTTTAAGGATGTAATTCGATCCGGTTCGATTTAGTTTAAGATGTATTTTAAAATCGAACCAGTATATATTTATTTTGAAAATTTAAGAATCAATAGTAGACCGAGTCATCATAAAAATCAAAACTTCAAATGTTTTTAGTTTCAGTCCAATCCATTTTTAATGATAAACAAAATCATTCTTTAACAAAACTTTAGTAAGTGATTAACTCATATCCTTCATTTTATTTTATATTAATTGTATGTTATAAAATTAAAATTTATATATTATATCAAAATTTAAATATTATATTAAAAATTATAAAATTAATTTATTTTATATCATAATCAAATGTTATATTAATTTTATGTTATTAAATTAATAATCATGAGAAATAAAATTTTAAAATTTCATGATATATTAATTAGTAATTTAACATATAATATATATAATATAATATAGAAAATAAAAAATAATATATATATAAGTCGGATTCGGTTTGAATTAATCAGTGTTTTAAACATTAAAACCAAAGTGTTTTAAAAATAATTAAGTTAAAAATAATTGGACGAAATCAAGAAATATCCTCTCGTGTGCGAACAAAATGGGACCCATTTTCAACGACTTTTACTTAAACATGTATCAAGAACTTATATATAATGCGAAGATTTTTTGTATATATAATATATACCATCCATTTCCTTCGATTTGACTGACCGACTCCGACATACTGTGCTGGGAGAAGACAGACAGATAGAGCTGTGACATTAGGACGAGGAAAACTTCTATTCTCACCGACAGTTAGATTTGACAATTTTTTTTTTCTGTTATTTAATAATTAATAAAATATATTTTTAATGATATTATAAATTTTTTTAAAATATTTAAATATATAAAATAATAATAATAATAATAAATTTAAAAAAAATTTACCCTTATTTAGACGGTCTCGGTGGGTGTAGGCGTAGCACTGCTGAAAGGATGAGTAGATCAGTCCTTCAAGATTATTGGTGTACGTGTTGTTGTCTGTCAACTTCAACTTTCATCCGTAAATTCTTGTGATAAGTATGCAGTTTCGGCTGTTCATATAAAATGGACATGCATTGTCAAAACTGGTTGGTTGCCGACTCACATTCTATCTTGCGTTTTCTTTGAATGCTATCATATATATATGTCCCCAATACTCCACATCTTTTTTTTTCTTTTTCTTTTTTTATCAAATTAGATGATTCAATTCGGAGTTTTTATAATATTTAATATTGTATTTATATCTTTATGAACCAAATTTGATACACATAATTGAATGATCAAGCAAAGGATGAGACGTGAATTTGCTCAATAATTATTAAAAACATTATATGATTTCATACGATTTGTTAAATTTATTTTATAATAAAAGTGATTTTATAATTTATCTAACATATCAAATCACGTCAACTTGTAAATTTAGTACTTTTGTGAGATCTTTAACTTTATGACTAAAGCATTTCTCTTTCTATTTTATATATATAGTCTTGGTGGCAATTTTTTCATCTATTTTTTATTTTTACAAAGAAAGAACATATTCGTGGCCGGGTTCTAGAATCCACGATTCTTCTAGTCTTTGTTATTATAAAAGAAAAGTATACCAGTTAAACTACAAATTAACACACTTCTCTTTGTTATTATAAAAGAAGAGCATACCAATTGAACTACAAATTAATATATATATATATAGGAAAATTATATATACTACTTAATCAATTAGAGAGAGATCAGATATTTTATTTTATTTATTTTTTATAAATTTTATTTTTACAAAGAAAGAACATATTCGTGGGTTCTAGAATCCACGACTCTTCTAGTCTTTTTTATTATAAAAGAAAAGTATACCAGTTGAACTACAAATTAACACACACGTACTTCTCTTTGTTGTTACAAATTAATATATAAATAGGAAAGAATATTATATATACTAGTTAATCAACTAGAGAGAGATCAGACATTTTCCTTTGTGAACTTATAAGTAGAATAAAACCCATTAGCCTTTTGCTTTTAACAAATCACGTATGATAATTTTGATCTATCGTAAAAAATATAGCATGTAATTATATATAGCCAAATTATTCAAAATTAAAAAACCTTAATTTTAAACCAGGCGGCAAAAGAGATCAATGTCGACCCAACAATTACATCATAACAATTAAAATAATCAGGACAATTAAATCAATGAAAACGAAAAGGGAGGAAAACCTGGGAAAGTGAAGCTTCTGTAAAGAATGATATCTACGAGATTTTGGGTGCATGCAGTCAACAAAACGGATTGTGAAGTTTGTGTAAACCCAGAACACATATCTATTTTCTTGACTATATTTTCTAGAATGTTAAAGATCTATTAAAATAAATATAAATAATTAAATTTATTATTTTTAATCAATTTAGATTTGTTGTGTAAGTGATGGTTTTATTATGCGGTATTAAATAAAAAGTCATGAGTTTGGATCTTGATTGTACATGATGCGTCATCTTATTAATAAAGTATCTGATCTACACGCGAGACATTAGATCGTATAACTTGTCAATATTTGTTTGAAATTGCAGTAGGAAATAGAGTTTTTTTTTTTTATATAGTGAAGCTTTTAATTAAATTTTGTTATTAAAAAATTATTTATTATTTGATAAACGTGCACTTAAAATACTTTTAAAATTAATTCTAACTCCCACCTATGGAAACTATCGAGAGAAGCTACCTATTCTCTCTTTTTTATTTTTTTATTTAATAATTAAGAAAGTGTTTTATTTTTTAATGAGTTTGTGATTTTTTTTTTTTTCTCGGGGGACGAAGGTAAAAGTGATGACTGCATTGTGTAACCATGAAATAAGCATAGCATAAATGTTTTCCATGAGATAGTCAAAGCATTAGATATGTGAGAAATGAAAAAATGTAGGTGACGGCAAGAGACGGAACATGATTAATGGCACATACAATAAAATATGACAAGACGTGCAAGAAAATTTGCTTGCGGTGCATGTCATCTTTGAAACCATTCCTATCTGGCCTTTATTTTTAGCTTCCTATATTATATTTTTGAAAACATAAATTATCAAAAAATATTATTGATAAAAAAGAATATTTAAATTGAAATTGAAATTATTGAATAATAAAGTGTGAAACTTTATTACAAAAGATTTGGATATAAAGATGGTTTTAAGTACTCATCTCAACTTATCTTATTTAATCATTACAATTTTTTTTTAATTTTCACACAAAATATAATAAATAATTTAATTTTTTTTAAAATTTTAAAATAATAATAATATTAAAAATTAATATTCTAATAATATTTTATTCAATTTTTAATTTTTATCTATATTCACTATCCAAACCTTACTTAATTGAAATAAAAAAGTGATTATTTTAACGAAAATTCAGAGAGAGAATAGAGGAATGCGATTGCTCTAATTTATATGTAATTTTATATTTGTAAGTCGGCGTAAAAAATAAGTATTCTCACAATTGATTAAGGTTGGATTTAGATAGACGATTCAAATGAGATGAAATGAGATGTTTTGAATAGTAATTGAATAAAATATTATTAGAATATATCTTTTAGTATTATTTTTATTTTAAGATCTGAAAAAATTGAATTGTTTATTATATTTTTATATATAAATTTAAAAAAATTATAATGATTGAGATGAGATAAGATAAGAAGATTATGTATCAAACTGAACAATTGATACGAAGCTATATATTAATAAAAAAATCTATAAATTACATTTTTTATAAATTGAATTTTGACATATATATATATAAGACGCACTGGCCGAGACACGTGGCTGCTTTTTGTGTATTTTCTCTTGAATGGTTGACTTTGTTATTTCTTTACTCGATGTATATAATTCTTGATTTTATATACATATTTTTTGTAATGAGAAAACCTTCTCGCAGGCGTAACCTTTCTTTTTTTAAAAACGGCATCCAATGATAATATGCTACGTAGATACCCCATTTTCAAATCTTGTAGGCGCATTGCAGAGAAACTTCCATTTTTTACTCTTTTCCGTCTCCCTCCCCCCCTCTCTCTCTCCCCTCTCTCTCAGGAACCACTCCCAGACTCCTCCCTCGAGCCGAGCCCCACCCACTCCTGAAAGTCCCGTTGAGCTTGAGCCCCACCACTCCCTCCCTCCTTTCGAGCCCTAGCCCCACCCCTACCTCCCTCCTGTTTCTCTCTGTACTCTCTCTCTCCCACAGGCAAACCCATTCCATTGTTCATAGCTTTCCAAAAAATTTACAATTTGATCTATATCCCCTAGAGAACGAACTTACAACTGGAGAGAAAATGGTGGAACTTTTGTATAAATGATCAGCACAGCAAATGGAGATGGAGATGCGACAATTGCAATTTTTTTTTGCGCATATTCTTTCTCACTATTTGCAGTCTTATTTTTATCTGTGATCTTTCTCTCTATCTAAACTTCTATTTCAATCTCGTAGTTGGGGCTGGACCCCTTCCGTTGCACCCCTTCCAATCTTCTGAGAAAGGCACATTCAAGTTTCACTCTAAAATATATAACATTATTTACATGAGTTTCTCAACAAAAAATTAGTTTAATATTGTTTTAAATTTGTATTTTCCATTCAACAGCAACAAAGCAAAGCGTTTCCATTTTCCGGAAAAGGGGACATGAATAAGTGTGTTGGTGTTGGTTTTTCTTGAGTCCTGAAGATGAAAATGGAAGATGAAAATGAGAGAGAGAGAAGGGTTTTACAGACTGAAGAAAAAAATATGAGAAAGAAAGAGATAAGCTTTGTTTTAGCGAGAGAGAGACGAATGTGAGGTGCGGCGGAGTGGAAATTTTGCTATCCCTTGTAATGTGGTTATGGAATTTAAATGTAGATTGCGAACATGTCCAATTTTTATTTGTTGCCGTTGAAGGACTGAGAACGGCGTAACCGTTCAGAAGAGGGCCTGTTTTGTAATTAGTCCCGTGTAATCCCGTCAACTACTGGTACAGATTATTTAATTCCAACTGAATTGACAAGATGACTAAAGAAGACGTAAAAATACAGCCAAAAAAGAAAAAAACAACGTACCAAATATTTAATTCCAATTTTATTGGGAAGATGTCAAAATAAACTAACGTAAACAAGCTGGAAATAAAAAATATATATATATTAAGAAAAACAATAATCGTCACGAATGTTGACCGTGCTACAGGAACGGGATATGCGGGATCTTGAGTTTCAAGTTTCAACTCATTCTTCTAAGCAATGTATAATAATTTAGAAATAGAAATTTTATTTGTCGTCTATATTTGGAGATTGTATATGATGATCCTTTATTAAATTAGAAAAATATCATTTTATATAGGATATTTTTATAATTTTAAAAAATTTTAAAGATAAAATTATCTAAACTTATATTACAGTCTTTATTTAAAGACTGTACATTACATTGCTCAAAACACAAACAAATCGGTCCGTATTATCCTTTAGAAAATGTTAGTCTTTCTTCTCGTTCATGGTTCGCAGTACCACGTGAGAATACTAAATCATATTAAAAGACAAAAAAAAAAAAAAAAGATGCAACATTCGTTTAATCTACTTAATTGTGAGAGATTTTCTCTTTGAACCAATTTTTGGTTCTGTCTTTTTGTCAATAACAATGACTATAAAAATAAGACTGGACCCCTACTCTAATATCATATGAAATCACTACGTTTCAAAAGGTTTATAAGTTGATGAAAAGGAATCGGATATATTCGATTACTTAATTTACATCTTAACATTAAATGTACATTTGCTCGCTTTAGATCTGCACAACACATTATTCTTTCATCATGATGTAAAATAACATTACGAGATAATGCAATGTTTTATTCATATTTCAAGACTACATGCATATATATTAAATAGCTATGATTTTTGTTTGACTCATTACAATATATCATCTCTACAAGTCATGACTCATCCTGCCTCAAAACTCTATTTGAATAATCTCTCTTAATTCTTCTTTAGTCTAAGTTTATGACATGCTATTTTCTAAATGTAAGACATTTTAACACATGATGATGCATGCGAGATTGAACGGTGAATAATAAATTAAAGAACATGCATGCACATGATTCATGCAAAAGTAGAGAAGAAAAACAAAGTTATATGATGATATATATTAGCCATCCTTATATAGTGCTTCTGATGCGACAAACAACAATAATTAACATTTGGAAAGTATAGAAGGAAGGTGGGGAATGCATTATATATATATATATGATGATATTAAAACAATAATAATTCTTTTTTTTTTCTTTTCGATAAATCAAATCTATTATGAGTATGGTGAAAATAACTATATATATTTTATGATGAGAATGATTTCAGAATTTTTGTTACAAATAACTGGTAACAAATAAGTATTTTTTTTTTTTAATAATGGTCTAGACTTTTATTATCGATCCTTCCAAATGTTCCGTGTTACGTCAAATCTTAATATTGCAAGAANGTCTCGGTGGGTGTAGGCGTAGCACTGCTGAAAGGATGAGTAGATCAGTCCTTCAAGATTATTGGTGTACGTGTTGTTGTCTGTCAACTTCAACTTTCATCCGTAAATTCTTGTGATAAGTATGCAGTTTCGGCTGTTCATATAAAATGGACATGCATTGTCAAAACTGGTTGGTTGCCGACTCACATTCTATCTTGCGTTTTCTTTGAATGCTATCATATATATATGTCCCCAATACTCCACATCTTTTTTTTTCTTTTTCTTTTTTTATCAAATTAGATGATTCAATTCGGAGTTTTTATAATATTTAATATTGTATTTATATCTTTATGAACCAAATTTGATACACATAATTGAATGATCAAGCAAAGGATGAGACGTGAATTTGCTCAATAATTATTAAAAACATTATATGATTTCATACGATTTGTTAAATTTATTTTATAATAAAAGTGATTTTATAATTTATCTAACATATCAAATCACGTCAACTTGTAAATTTAGTACTTTTGTGAGATCTTTAACTTTATGACTAAAGCATTTCTCTTTCTATTTTATATATATAGTCTTGGTGGCAATTTTTTCATCTATTTTTTATTTTTACAAAGAAAGAACATATTCGTGGCCGGGTTCTAGAATCCACGATTCTTCTAGTCTTTGTTATTATAAAAGAAAAGTATACCAGTTAAACTACAAATTAACACACTTCTCTTTGTTATTATAAAAGAAGAGCATACCAATTGAACTACAAATTAATATATATATATATAGGAAAATTATATATACTACTTAATCAATTAGAGAGAGATCAGATATTTTATTTTATTTATTTTTTATAAATTTTATTTTTACAAAGAAAGAACATATTCGTGGGTTCTAGAATCCACGACTCTTCTAGTCTTTTTTATTATAAAAGAAAAGTATACCAGTTGAACTACAAATTAACACACACGTACTTCTCTTTGTTGTTACAAATTAATATATAAATAGGAAAGAATATTATATATACTAGTTAATCAACTAGAGAGAGATCAGACATTTTCCTTTGTGAACTTATAAGTAGAATAAAACCCATTAGCCTTTTGCTTTTAACAAATCACGTATGATAATTTTGATCTATCGTAAAAAATATAGCATGTAATTATATATAGCCAAATTATTCAAAATTAAAAAACCTTAATTTTAAACCAGGCGGCAAAAGAGATCAATGTCGACCCAACAATTACATCATAACAATTAAAATAATCAGGACAATTAAATCAATGAAAACGAAAAGGGAGGAAAACCTGGGAAAGTGAAGCTTCTGTAAAGAATGATATCTACGAGATTTTGGGTGCATGCAGTCAACAAAACGGATTGTGAAGTTTGTGTAAACCCAGAACACATATCTATTTTCTTGACTATATTTTCTAGAATGTTAAAGATCTATTAAAATAAATATAAATAATTAAATTTATTATTTTTAATCAATTTAGATTTGTTGTGTAAGTGATGGTTTTATTATGCGGTATTAAATAAAAAGTCATGAGTTTGGATCTTGATTGTACATGATGCGTCATCTTATTAATAAAGTATCTGATCTACACGCGAGACATTAGATCGTATAACTTGTCAATATTTGTTTGAAATTGCAGTAGGAAATAGAGTTTTTTTTTTTTATATAGTGAAGCTTTTAATTAAATTTTGTTATTAAAAAATTATTTATTATTTGATAAACGTGCACTTAAAATACTTTTAAAATTAATTCTAACTCCCACCTATGGAAACTATCGAGAGAAGCTACCTATTCTCTCTTTTTTATTTTTTTATTTAATAATTAAGAAAGTGTTTTATTTTTTAATGAGTTTGTGATTTTTTTTTTTTTCTCGGGGGACGAAGGTAAAAGTGATGACTGCATTGTGTAACCATGAAATAAGCATAGCATAAATGTTTTCCATGAGATAGTCAAAGCATTAGATATGTGAGAAATGAAAAAATGTAGGTGACGGCAAGAGACGGAACATGATTAATGGCACATACAATAAAATATGACAAGACGTGCAAGAAAATTTGCTTGCGGTGCATGTCATCTTTGAAACCATTCCTATCTGGCCTTTATTTTTAGCTTCCTATATTATATTTTTGAAAACATAAATTATCAAAAAATATTATTGATAAAAAAGAATATTTAAATTGAAATTGAAATTATTGAATAATAAAGTGTGAAACTTTATTACAAAAGATTTGGATATAAAGATGGTTTTAAGTACTCATCTCAACTTATCTTATTTAATCATTACAATTTTTTTTTAATTTTCACACAAAATATAATAAATAATTTAATTTTTTTTAAAATTTTAAAATAATAATAATATTAAAAATTAATATTCTAATAATATTTTATTCAATTTTTAATTTTTATCTATATTCACTATCCAAACCTTACTTAATTGAAATAAAAAAGTGATTATTTTAACGAAAATTCAGAGAGAGAATAGAGGAATGCGATTGCTCTAATTTATATGTAATTTTATATTTGTAAGTCGGCGTAAAAAATAAGTATTCTCACAATTGATTAAGGTTGGATTTAGATAGACGATTCAAATGAGATGAAATGAGATGTTTTGAATAGTAATTGAATAAAATATTATTAGAATATATCTTTTAGTATTATTTTTATTTTAAGATCTGAAAAAATTGAATTGTTTATTATATTTTTATATATAAATTTAAAAAAATTATAATGATTGAGATGAGATAAGATAAGAAGATTATGTATCAAACTGAACAATTGATACGAAGCTATATATTAATAAAAAAATCTATAAATTACATTTTTTATAAATTGAATTTTGACATATATATATATAAGACGCACTGGCCGAGACACGTGGCTGCTTTTTGTGTATTTTCTCTTGAATGGTTGACTTTGTTATTTCTTTACTCGATGTATATAATTCTTGATTTTATATACATATTTTTTGTAATGAGAAAACCTTCTCGCAGGCGTAACCTTTCTTTTTTTAAAAACGGCATCCAATGATAATATGCTACGTAGATACCCCATTTTCAAATCTTGTAGGCGCATTGCAGAGAAACTTCCATTTTTTACTCTTTTCCGTCTCCCTCCCCCCCTCTCTCTCTCCCCTCTCTCTCAGGAACCACTCCCAGACTCCTCCCTCGAGCCGAGCCCCACCCACTCCTGAAAGTCCCGTTGAGCTTGAGCCCCACCACTCCCTCCCTCCTTTCGAGCCCTAGCCCCACCCCTACCTCCCTCCTGTTTCTCTCTGTACTCTCTCTCTCCCACAGGCAAACCCATTCCATTGTTCATAGCTTTCCAAAAAATTTACAATTTGATCTATATCCCCTAGAGAACGAACTTACAACTGGAGAGAAAATGGTGGAACTTTTGTATAAATGATCAGCACAGCAAATGGAGATGGAGATGCGACAATTGCAATTTTTTTTTGCGCATATTCTTTCTCACTATTTGCAGTCTTATTTTTATCTGTGATCTTTCTCTCTATCTAAACTTCTATTTCAATCTCGTAGTTGGGGCTGGACCCCTTCCGTTGCACCCCTTCCAATCTTCTGAGAAAGGCACATTCAAGTTTCACTCTAAAATATATAACATTATTTACATGAGTTTCTCAACAAAAAATTAGTTTAATATTGTTTTAAATTTGTATTTTCCATTCAACAGCAACAAAGCAAAGCGTTTCCATTTTCCGGAAAAGGGGACATGAATAAGTGTGTTGGTGTTGGTTTTTCTTGAGTCCTGAAGATGAAAATGGAAGATGAAAATGAGAGAGAGAGAAGGGTTTTACAGACTGAAGAAAAAAATATGAGAAAGAAAGAGATAAGCTTTGTTTTAGCGAGAGAGAGACGAATGTGAGGTGCGGCGGAGTGGAAATTTTGCTATCCCTTGTAATGTGGTTATGGAATTTAAATGTAGATTGCGAACATGTCCAATTTTTATTTGTTGCCGTTGAAGGACTGAGAACGGCGTAACCGTTCAGAAGAGGGCCTGTTTTGTAATTAGTCCCGTGTAATCCCGTCAACTACTGGTACAGATTATTTAATTCCAACTGAATTGACAAGATGACTAAAGAAGACGTAAAAATACAGCCAAAAAAGAAAAAAACAACGTACCAAATATTTAATTCCAATTTTATTGGGAAGATGTCAAAATAAACTAACGTAAACAAGCTGGAAATAAAAAATATATATATATTAAGAAAAACAATAATCGTCACGAATGTTGACCGTGCTACAGGAACGGGATATGCGGGATCTTGAGTTTCAAGTTTCAACTCATTCTTCTAAGCAATGTATAATAATTTAGAAATAGAAATTTTATTTGTCGTCTATATTTGGAGATTGTATATGATGATCCTTTATTAAATTAGAAAAATATCATTTTATATAGGATATTTTTATAATTTTAAAAAATTTTAAAGATAAAATTATCTAAACTTATATTACAGTCTTTATTTAAAGACTGTACATTACATTGCTCAAAACACAAACAAATCGGTCCGTATTATCCTTTAGAAAATGTTAGTCTTTCTTCTCGTTCATGGTTCGCAGTACCACGTGAGAATACTAAATCATATTAAAAGACAAAAAAAAAAAAAAAAGATGCAACATTCGTTTAATCTACTTAATTGTGAGAGATTTTCTCTTTGAACCAATTTTTGGTTCTGTCTTTTTGTCAATAACAATGACTATAAAAATAAGACTGGACCCCTACTCTAATATCATATGAAATCACTACGTTTCAAAAGGTTTATAAGTTGATGAAAAGGAATCGGATATATTCGATTACTTAATTTACATCTTAACATTAAATGTACATTTGCTCGCTTTAGATCTGCACAACACATTATTCTTTCATCATGATGTAAAATAACATTACGAGATAATGCAATGTTTTATTCATATTTCAAGACTACATGCATATATATTAAATAGCTATGATTTTTGTTTGACTCATTACAATATATCATCTCTACAAGTCATGACTCATCCTGCCTCAAAACTCTATTTGAATAATCTCTCTTAATTCTTCTTTAGTCTAAGTTTATGACATGCTATTTTCTAAATGTAAGACATTTTAACACATGATGATGCATGCGAGATTGAACGGTGAATAATAAATTAAAGAACATGCATGCACATGATTCATGCAAAAGTAGACAAGAAAAACAAAGTTATATGATGATATATATTAGCCATCCTTATATAGTGCTTCTGATGCGACAAACAACAATAATTAACATTTGGAAAGTATAGAAGGAAGGTGGGGAATGCATTATATATATATATGATGATATTAAAACAATAATAATTCTTCTTTTTTTCTTTTCGATAAATCAAATCTATTATGAGTATGGTGAAAATAACTATATATATTTTATGATGAGAATGATTTCAGAATTTTTGTTACAAATAACTGGTAACAAATAAGTTTTTTTTTTTTTAATAATGGTCTAGACTTTTATTATCGATCCTTCCAAATGTTCCGTGTTACGTCAAATATTAATATTGCAAGACAATTATATAAGTAGTCAGGCACATGTGAGATAGAATTAATTCCTCATTGATCAGAACCCTAAATATCATCATGCAGATCTTTCTCATATAAGTCTAAGCTATTGTCATGAATTCTGGCAAACCCTAAGACAAGTAAGCACTCCATGTGAGACATGAGAAGTCATTCATGTTTTGGTAAAGCAATGTAAGAAAAGAAAAATTATATGTAAGAAACGTAAGCACATACGTACGTGAGACGACAGTACGTATCTATGCCCAGCGTAGCCATTTCTTTTGTGATGAATGTTAAAAATTGACAATGGTCAAACTCCGATGGCTTCTAAGAATGAATTGAATGATCTTTTACCCTTGCGCATCGTACAATATAAATTTGACAGTCATGCGTCAAGTGGGAAGAAATATATGTTTGGGCTAATTAATTCTCTTGACCATACAAGAAAAACTGCCACCTTATATAATTGGTGGCCTTAATTTGTATTTTTTTTTTTAAATTTTAAATCAAATTTTTAAAAAAAAAAATATTAAGCTTATTCATTCCAAACATCTTTTGATCTCGTAAGATTTTTTTTTTTTTAATTTTAACTTTTTATCTAAATTTTTGCCTGACTTAATATGTTCTCGTTAAAAATTTACAGATAAATACTATAAAAGTAATAAATAAAAATTACTTGAGTCTCTACAAATTATTTAAATGAGTCGAATATTCAAACTGTTTGTATGCCTCCCAAACGTACCCTTCGTATATTTTATTTTATTTTATTTTTTTTTTCGTTAAGAAAGTACTAACTACTAGTAAATTTGTAAAAATTTTTTTAAATATTAAAAAATATATAAAAAAATGGTTGAAAGAAAAAAAAGTACAATTGCAACAGAGACATTTTAATAGCACATTTAGAAAGGCATTCTAGCATTGTCGTCCTTACATAAATTATATCGTTTAATTATCCATTAATATAAATTTCTTTTTACAAATTAATGACTCCTTTAATAAAACTTGAACAGGCTGATCTCGAGCCATTATCGTCGTGTTGACTTGTTAATTTGCAGCCTTATTTCTACCCAAACCCAAGAGACACGTACCATATATCGCATTTATACAGAATGCTTGTTGCCGCCTTGGCTGGCTGTCTTGGTTCTCTTTATTTGCTTGCTTTTTACGTTTCAAATCCTCTTGATTCCTGTCCCCTGAACCGCTCGATTTGCCTGATCTTGTACCATCAGCTTTCTTTTCTTCCTACTACAAACAATCAGAATTTTGTTATTCATCATCTCTACATACATCACATTTTTTTATTTTTTAAATTTTTTAAATTTTTTTTTTTGTTCTATTCTTCTAATTAAACTTATTGAATTTTTCTATTCATCAATTATATAACACACATTTAGTAAGAGAAAAGAATAAAATAAAATAATTTGACATGTGGTGTGTGTAAATAATAAATAAAATTTTTTAATAATATATATTGCAAGCAAACAATTTACTCATAGATTCATCCTTAATTGGTTTTTGATTTTGGTGACACAAATATTGATCGGTCCGGCCAACTCGATCCCCGGATCGATCATGCATGCACGGACAACAAATTCGATGTTCACAAAACAAAGGAAAAATAAGGTAATCCTTTGGGAGATTGCCTTTGTAGAGGATCTTTGAAGATCAAGTCAATAATTGATTTTTGAGATGTGGGAATATTTAGCTAAGAGTAATGCTAGAGAGAAATCATTATTGTGAGTGCATATTTTATACTCACTATGTGGCTTCTTCTCATCCTTTCATTTTTTTCTCACTTTAAAAAACAGACAGTCTGAATGAAGTCATATAATATATACAAAATGAATACTATAAACAATAACTTCTATCAATATTTTTCCTTTACCTAAANGACCCAACAATTACATCATAACAATTAAAATAATCAGGACAATTAAATCAATGAAAACGAAAAGGGAGGAAAACCTGGGAAAGTGAAGCTTCTGTAAAGAATGATATCTACGAGATTTTGGGTGCATGCAGTCAACAAAACGGATTGTGAAGTTTGTGTAAACCCAGAACACATATCTATTTTCTTGACTATATTTTCTAGAATGTTAAAGATCTATTAAAATAAATATAAATAATTAAATTTATTATTTTTAATCAATTTAGATTTGTTGTGTAAGTGATGGTTTTATTATGCGGTATTAAATAAAAAGTCATGAGTTTGGATCTTGATTGTACATGATGCGTCATCTTATTAATAAAGTATCTGATCTACACGCGAGACATTAGATCGTATAACTTGTCAATATTTGTTTGAAATTGCAGTAGGAAATAGAGTTTTTTTTTTTTATATAGTGAAGCTTTTAATTAAATTTTGTTATTAAAAAATTATTTATTATTTGATAAACGTGCACTTAAAATACTTTTAAAATTAATTCTAACTCCCACCTATGGAAACTATCGAGAGAAGCTACCTATTCTCTCTTTTTTATTTTTTTATTTAATAATTAAGAAAGTGTTTTATTTTTTAATGAGTTTGTGATTTTTTTTTTTTTCTCGGGGGACGAAGGTAAAAGTGATGACTGCATTGTGTAACCATGAAATAAGCATAGCATAAATGTTTTCCATGAGATAGTCAAAGCATTAGATATGTGAGAAATGAAAAAATGTAGGTGACGGCAAGAGACGGAACATGATTAATGGCACATACAATAAAATATGACAAGACGTGCAAGAAAATTTGCTTGCGGTGCATGTCATCTTTGAAACCATTCCTATCTGGCCTTTATTTTTAGCTTCCTATATTATATTTTTGAAAACATAAATTATCAAAAAATATTATTGATAAAAAAGAATATTTAAATTGAAATTGAAATTATTGAATAATAAAGTGTGAAACTTTATTACAAAAGATTTGGATATAAAGATGGTTTTAAGTACTCATCTCAACTTATCTTATTTAATCATTACAATTTTATTTAAATTTTCACACAAAATATAATAAATAATTTAATTTTTTTAAAATTTTAAAATAATAATAATATTAAAAATTAATATTCTAATAATATTTTATTCAATTTTTAATTTTTATCTATATTCGCTATCCAAACCTTACTTAATTGAAATAAAAAAGTGATTATTTTAACTAAAATTCAGAGAGAGAATAGAGGAATGCGATTGCTCTAATTTATATGTATTTTTATATTTGTAAGTCGGCGTAAAAAATAAGTATTCTCACAATTGATTAAGGTTGGATTTAGATAGACGATTCAAATGAGATGAAATGAGATGTTTTGAATAGTAATTGAATAAAATATTATTAGAATATATCTTTTAGTATTATTTTTATTTTAAGATCTGAAAAAATTGAATTGTTTATTATATTTTTATATATAAATTTAAAAAAATTATAATGATTGAGATGAGATAAGATAAGAAGATTATATATCAAACTGAGCAATTGATACGAAGCTATATATTAATAAAAAAATCTATAAATTACATTTTTTATAAATTGAATTTTGACATATATATATATAAGACGCACTGGCCGAGACACGTGGCTGCTTTTTGTGTATTTTCTCTTGAATGGTTGACTTTGTTATTTCTTTACTCGATGTATATAATTCTTGATTTTATATACATATTTTTTGTAATGAGAAAACCTTCTCGCAGGCGTAACCTTTCTTTTTTAAAAAACGGCATCCAATGATAATATGCCACGTAGATACCCCATTTTCAAATCTTGTAGGCGCATTGCAGAGAAACTTCCATTTTTTCTTCTTTTCCGTCTCCCTCCTAGGGGTGGGCAGCGGGTACCCGCCCCCGCTGCCCCGCCCTGTTTCCGCCCCGTCCCGGCATGGGCGGACGGGCTACCCCGCACCACTCATGCCGGGGCGGGGGCCCCCGCCCCGCATGGAGCACCCCATGCGGGGGCGGGGGGCGGATTGACCCCAGCGGGGCCCCGCCCCCGCCCCCGCTCCGCACTTCCTCCATTTTTAGTATAAAAAATTATTATTTTTATTATTTATATAAATAATTTATATAAATATATTGTATATAGATATATACAATTTGTAAAAAACTTGAATTCAACTTCAAGTTAATGGATTGCCTTGGCTTCCTAGGCCAACTATTATATAGGAGGCTAAGACAATACAATAATGATAGTTAAGCAATGTGGGACTTAGTGTATTGCCATGTGAGACTTAGTGTTAAGTCCCACATTGCTTAACTATCACTACTGTATTGCATTGGCTTCCTATATAATGGTTGCCTAGGAAGCCAAGGCAATCCAAAATATAACTCTAATGAGTTTATATTTTTTTTTAAATGTATAAATTTTAATTTATACTTTAAATTATATTATAATTTAGGTCTAAAAAATATTTTTAGACTGAAAATTTTTTTAGATAATGGGTTGAGCGGGGTGCGGGGCGGGGTGCGGTTTTAGTCGCACCCCCCGGTAGCGGGG
>QEOT01124297.1:92886-141932 GCA_003123785.1 Pterocarya stenoptera | reverse complement strand
TTTTTTTTTTTGTTCTATTCTTCTAATTAAACTTATTGAATTTTTCTATTCATCAATTATATAACACACATTTAGTAAGAGAAAAGAATAAAATAAAATAATTTGACATGTGGTGTGTGTAAATAATAAATAAAATTTTTTAATAATATATATTGCAAGCAAACAATTTACTCATAGATTCATCCTTAATTGGTTTTTGATTTTGGTGACACAAATATTGATCGGTCCGGCCAACTCGATCCCCGGATCGATCATGCATGCACGGACAACAAATTCGATGTTCACAAAACAAAGGAAAAATAAGGTAATCCTTTGGGAGATTGCCTTTGTAGAGGATCTTTGAAGATCAAGTCAATAATTGATTTTTGAGATGTGGGAATATTTAGCTAAGAGCAATGCTAGAGAGAAATCATTATTGTGAGTGCATATTTTATACTCACTATGTGGCTTCTTCTCATCCTTTCATTTTTTTCTCACTTTAAAAAACAGACAGTCTGGATGAAGTCATATAATATATACAAAATGAATACTATAAACAATAACTTCTATCAATATTTTTCCTTTACCTAAACTAATTTGGAATTCTGGGTTAAGTTTCAAATGTGAAGGTGACCGCCGCCCATCAATGGCAAATGTGAGTAGGCACAGTACGTGTCACCTCATCATTAATGCGAGATGACAATAATCAGGCCGTTGGAGGACCACAAAAATATATTCGCTACGTGCAACCGAGCGGCAAAATCGTTCCGAGAATCGACTGATATATTTAAATAATATAATAACATATCACAAATATATTTAAAAATATATATAAATATAACACATCTAACTTTCAAAACTTCGCCATCTTCGCCATCTTTTCTCAGGAGATGGAGCCAATGCGAAGTTTGACAAAATTAGAGAAGATATCCTCAAATGTGAGCAGAAATCTCTCTCAAAGCACCTCCTCACGTTTCTTCATTGGAAACCATTTCCCCATGCAAGTGACCAGAGGACACTACAAGAGAAATGGTTTTTTGAAACAAAAAATCCCAAATTCATCCCAAAAAATAATTGGAGACGAAAAAATTTTATTGCCAATTTGTCTAAAAAAGATTGTCTCAAAATATTTTTGGAGACAAAAATTTCAAATTGCGCCAATTTTTACCGCGATTTAATTTAAGTTCTAATGCAAAAATTACTAGTTCGAACAAAAAAATAGAATATTCCTTAACATATTCTTCAAATGCCAAGAAGATGAAAAGTATTTTCGTTCGAATGGAACATTTTTAAGTTCGAACAAATTGACATTCAGAGTATTTGGGGCAAAATTTTCCACCAAACACATTTCACGAGATAAATTCATTCAAACGGTACTTTATTGGGTTCGAACTAATAATAATATTATTATGCTTATAAATGATCGCATATATTATATAGTATAATATTATAATCTATAGCAACTATTTTATTTATAATCTATAGTATATACTATTTTATATTTTATATCCAAAATCCAAATTTTTTGGATTTTTTTTTTCATCAAATATTTAACACTTCTAAATATTTTAAACAAAAGAAAAAAAAACTAAAAAAAAAATTTGTTCCCCAATCGGGTAAAAAAAAGGGGAGCCCAAAACGGGCTCTCTAGCATTTTTCTATTAATATATAGTACTTATATAGTATAGTACTTATTCAATAGTTTTTTTCTATTAATATACCATATCATACTAAATGGTACTTATATAGTATTTTTCTATTAATATATAATATAGTACTTATTGTCCTAGCTATATAACTAATAAGTACTATATATATATATTCTTGTATAGTTATCATAACTCATTCAATAGCTATAACTATATAGTAACTAGGATAAAATATAGTACTTATTGTACTAGCTATATAACTAATAAGTACTATATATATTAATTATATTAACTTGTATAGTTATCATAACTCATTCAATAGCTATAACTATATAGTAACTAGGATATAATGCTTACACTATAGTATTAGCTATATAACTAATAAGTACTATATATATTAATTATATTAACTTATAAATCAGTATATTTTACAAATAATATACTAAATATGATAAATTAAAGTATTATAATACTATTATTAGCATTATTTTTATACTTTTGTACTTTGTAATATTAGTATTATTATATATTTGTATAGTAATATAATTAGAAATATATTGGGATAATAACCGTTCGAACGGGTTTTTATCCCATTCGAACGAGTTATTATCCCATTCGAACGAGCCGTCATGGTCAATATATACCCAGTTCGATTCGCATTAAACCCATTTCTCACATTCGAACCCTCACCGCCAAGAGCCTCCGAGTCGCCCCTTATCTCCGCCACTACAGCCGCCACTCAACCGCCGTAGAAACCCCGCATTTGAACCTTTTAAGAGGTATGGGCCAACCTTACATGATTCTATTGTTAAATTTTTTGGAAGAATGGGTTTTGTTTGGGGGGGGGGGGATTTCAGATTTAGTTTTTGTTGTAGTTGATCACTATACGTGTTATTTAATCGGTAGAAATGATTGGGATTCACTCCTTAATCATTTCTACCGATTAAAACAAAGCTATATAGTGTAAATGTTAGAATTTCGTTTATGGCTGAGTCGACTCAGACATGGCTATTTGGCTTCATTCTCATTCGAATGCACTATATTCCATTCGAACGCGAAGTTGCCAAACATATTTATTTCTATTCGAACAAAAAAATTTAGTTCGAACGCGAAGTTGCCAAACAGATTTATTTCTGTTCGAACAGAAAAATTTAGTTCGAACGAGTAATCATTGCGAGTTCGATGAACAGAATCTTCAATTCGAATAGTTTTACTAATTCGAATAAAAAATGTTTCGTTCGAACTAGTTATTTCAATTCAGTTAAATACATTATGGTTAATTATATTCTTAATTTCCTTGTGGTTAAACAGTATACTAATGGCATCTAGTGGAAGAAAACGTGCAAGAGATCATGTCAGTGAAAGTAATGGACCAGCTCATGCTCAGGAGTCGAGGCCTATACTCGTCAAGCGTGAGATCATTTTGTCTGACTTCTTCGATCTTTCATAAGAGGGACGGAGCATATAGTCCATCTTCACGCAGCGGGGATGGATACCGATCTGTCAGCAACAGGGGATTGTATACCCAGAGATGGTCGGTGAATTTTACCGTGCCATGGGAGAGGAGAGTGCCGATGCTCTTTTCTACACTTTATCGGTCCGGGGAGTGAGTATTAATTTCTCTCCCTATATTATTGCTGAGTTCCTTGACATCCAGCGGGAGGTCGGCGCATATCCTGCAATGGCTACATCGGGACCAGCGACTGTACCATCTGATTCCGACACACCAGCCGCCCACGCTAGCCCCGAATGTAAAGCCAGATGATAGTGAGGATGGTAGTGAGGATGAGGTTCTACCTGATGATGGTCTCACAGGCGATCAGGTGTGTCATCTAGTGCGAGACCCTTTGGCTCTTCCATATGATGGGAGCAAGGTGATTCAACAGACTGACTGTATAGCATTTTTCATAATGTTTAACTTGATTGTTGGCTATAACACCGACCTGAAAAACACAAGACTGATTTCGGGATGGATCGAGCCAGAATTTTGTTGCAGATAGTGCGGGGGGGACCCCATTGATATGGCCTTGTATTTCTTCTACCGCTTTCGATCGGAGTCATGCTATGTAAGTGTAGGTAGTCTACCATTTGCACTGTTGATATCTAACCTCCTACTCCGATCGGGAGTTACAGTGTCTGCGACTGAGCGGAGGTCGTCACAGATGGAGCCCCTTAACAAGATCACATTCAGCAAGAGCAAGGGGCACTTGCGGAAGACTGCACCAAAACAGCCTAGTGCCCTGCCCACCGATCCAACTTTTTACTACTACTGTCGCTGTTGAGAGAAAGCCTCCTGGGGCTATTTTGGATCAGGTACGAGCTCTATTTGTTGATTTCATTGAGCCTATCATAGAGATGTTTAGAGATCTGGATGAAAGCATTAAAATGTTACAAGAGGATGTTGATCTGCTTAGCAGTAAATAGTCGTTTTAGTTATTTTACTTTTTTATGTTGTATTGAACATTATATAGTTGAGATGTAATTAATGTATGATTTTTATTTTTCATGTTTGCTACCTTTTTTTGTTTTTTCAGTTTACTTGCCGTTCATGATAATATAAAAAATGATATTATCTTTAAAGTTATATTTATATAATTTAACATAAAAGAAATCACTATAAAGTTTTGAAATTAATTACATAAAATTAATTTATGAATTTATAAATATTTTAACTCACCGCAAATCATAATATATAATATATACACATATGTACTTTGAAAATGATAACAAATTAATGGAAAAAATATTTATTACTTTAATGAAAAAAATATATGTACAAATTAATGATGATAAACAAATTAATGGAAAAAATGTCCGTTCGAACAAATAAACTTAAGTTCGAATGGTTATTAACTTTCCACGAGAAAAATTTAATTGTTTGCTCGAATATATTTTGTTCCGTTTGAACGGTTTTTCTTTTTTGAGACGATTTTGTTCGTCACAAAATATCTTGTTCGAATGGATATTTTTCCGTTCAAAAAAATTTTGTTGCTCAGACAGTTTTGGAGATGAAATGAAAGTTTCGTCTCAAAAAATGACTTCTAGAGACGAAATGTAATTCGTCCCTAACTAATTTCGTCCCTAAAAGTCCAATTTCTTGTAGTGGGACCATTTCTCCAGCCAACAAAGCCATTTACCTTCCTCTCTTTCTTCATCACTATATATAGATCTTGGAATACCATTTGTGCCTATATCACAAAAGACAATGAGGCCCTAAGTGCATGGGGAGAGTATATGGTACAGCAGAAATCTTAAGAAAATTAAAGGAAAAAAGAACTGATTTGAGTTTATTTTTTATTTTTGATAAGTACTGGTTCGATGATAAAGCACTCATGGCAAAGGTAGTTAACAACCTAGCAAAATTTAAGGAGGTATTTGAGGAAGCATTTTTCTTTTCTTTTTTTGGTTTTCTTTGGCTTCTGAAATTTGAAGAGGGAGGGGAATTTTATGCGTTAGCTTTCCACCAATTTGCAGCTTAGAGATCTGATGGTATTCCTTGAAGGTGGGAAGACGAAGGGGCTCTGTGAGTTGGGGAAGACTGTTCTGTGGAGAAAACAAAGCATGCTTTGTTTGGGGAAGACGAAGGGGGTATTGGAAGAGGAGGCTGCATCGTGGAGAAGTCAAAGGGGGACTCTGTGATTTGGGGAAAACTGCCTGTGAAGAAGACGAAGCGTGATTTGGGAGGGGGGGAGAATTTGGCTTGTTTTCTGGTTTTAGGGAGATTAAAACATACCGTTTTCATTTTATGTCCACGTGGGACTTGGTTACGCCACGGTTCCTCCCCTCGGTTGTAACCATCATTTTTCATATATTTTTAAGGTGATTGAAGAGGATCTCGATTTTTAAATGAGTAAGGATACACATAATATTTTTCACAATATATGATGTAAAATGAGGATATTTTTATAAAATGGTGTTACTTTTATACGGTATTTTATAATAATACCCCTCATTTTAAAATATGATTGTGAAATGAATAATGAGAGGGTTACTATCCTACTACTATCCATCTACTATTCTTTTTATATTTGATTTTTTTTTAATTTTTTATTTTACTTAATAGTTAAGGAAGTGAGTATTAGTAAACTTATATATTTTTTTAATTTTTTCTTAGTGATTAAGGATGTTAAAAAAATACTTAAAATAAAATGATAAAAAAAATATAAAAACTTAAAATGAAATTGGATAGTAGATGGGTAGTAATAGGATAGTAACCCTATCAAGACCCTTGTAAAATATGTTACGAAAAGTATTGTGTATTTATCATTTTCCTTTCCAAATTCATGGATTTTCATTAGATGGGCCAAATCCTTGTACAGGAATTGGTGCCCACACCGATTGGGTTGTTTTGGAGCCCATGTTAGGATTGGGCCTTTCATTTGTCCAACTCAGGCAGGTGGTTTATCTTTATCCTTTGGGTATTATTATATTAGACTGGGTGCAAAATTCGTGCAAGTGATTCTGCATATAGATAGCACTGATCTCAAGCTTAAACATATACAGTAGAAGATACTGGCCTTCTGGCCCAAGATATAGAAAGGGTGGATTTGAGTTTTGGCCCACTTAAAGTACTCCTATAGCTTGCGGCTTGCTTAAAGGGGCCTCAACCACGGGCTTTCAACCTCTGTATATTTCTGAAAATGATTGCGCCCTTGGAATTGGTGAAGATGGCTTTAGCTGTTTTTGCTAAGCATGCATGTCAATGGATCCAAAATAAAGGAAAAAATTCTGTTACTTCAAGCTAGTGTAAATATTTACTTTCTTTTATTGTAAAACAGTAATGCTAGGTACAGTCTTAGAGTATATAAATCTAAAACGCTTCCATTAAAACATTATAGGATCTGCCATTAAAATTTAATTTTTTTCAAAATGGTCTCATATTTATCTATTTTTTTAAAAGAAAATATGAAGGGCTTGCACAACCTAAGACAACAAATATAATTTTTCTGTCATCTTAGTAATGCCTTTAGTGTATCAATAAAAAGAATAGCAAATAGGTTTCTTTCTAAAATAAATAGTTTGCATTAAATGGGTGATCAACAATTTGTTGTGAGTGTACAGTGAGTGTTTAAGTACATGTTTGGGTAATAAGATGATATGAGAATTATGTAATCAATAGTAGTGAAATGATTTAATTTAAAATGTTTTATTGGGTTTTGAAAAATAAGAGAGAAAAAGTTGAATACAAATATTATAAAGTTAAAAAAATTGTTTGAATATAACTTTTTGATATAATTTTTCAATTTTTATTTTGGAATTTGAAAATGCTGTACTATTTTTTGTGTTTTGTTTGAGAATTTGAAAAAATTTTAATGATTAGATAAACAAGTTGAACATTTGAAAATGAAAAGTGTTTTGTATTTAAGTGATGTTCAAAAAGGAAAATAAGAAATTTTTTGAAATGAGATAAGATTCTTTCAACTTATCTCACTTTCCAAACATGACCTTTAAAAAAAAAGATGAATTTATTCACAAAATTGAGAACTAGGGGAGCTAAATTAAATTACTAAGAAACTGAACAGGGGTGTTCATGATAATGAAACAATTAGCTATTTTACGTTGCAATTCTTCTAAGGACAGTCGGGATGCGTAAGCGTTGGGAAATTGGCTCGACACGTCAGCTGAGATATTTAAAAAAAAACAACAAATAAAAAGGGAAGAAATAGAAATAGTGGGTCTTCAACTTCGTGGGTTTTGAAGAACTGCTGAAGAATTGTAGGAGCTGAATGGAATCTGGAAGAGAGTCTGGATCTTCATGGGTCTCTCATCTAGCTGAAGTTTGTATGGGTAGATCTTCGGTGTTGGGTCTCCCGTTCATTTCTATTCATGGGTAAATCTTGCTGATGTTGGACAGCATTTCCAACTTCTGTTCGTGGGTAGATCTTTAAAGAAAAATGGCAAAAAGCAAAGCTTGCCTCACACAACCTCCATAATCTAATAAGGAAATTTCAATTTTCTTTTCCAAAAGAAAATCACGAACTGCACCTTTTTTTTTAACACCAAAATTTGGTTCACTCAGTTGAGCGTCTGTACACTTGGAATATTCAGTTCAATCGCTAAATGTGTCTCAGAAGTTCTGAATGAAATTTGACAAAATTAAATGAAGAGAAGAAGACCATCACTTTTTTTTTTGACAAATTCCTCTTTAAGAATGAATACAAGAGAATTAATCTCTTGGCACTCGACACGACATAATAGCCTTGCTGCAACCCTTCATTGGTAATCTTAGCCCTCCCATCATCCATATCAATATAGATAGGGGTTGTCTGAAATGAAAAGCGTGCAAGATCCTCAGCCATCGGCATGGAGTAAGGTGGCACTATAGGTGTGAGAAAAACACGGCGTGCGTAATCGGGGAAAATAGATTCTTGAATAGAAAAAGAAGATAGATTCTTAAATGTAAAAAGAATCTTCAACGTAAAAAGAACATCGGAGAAAATTACATCAAAAACTTGAAAAGAGAGGAAAAGCAGCTACACCCTATTTGGAGAAGGTAATAGGGGCTGCTATGGGTGTGAGAGAAAAAATGCTAGAGAAAAATAAAAGAGAGAGAAAGGGAGAAAGTGAGACCAGCTTTGTCAGACGATTGCATCCCGACTCCCCACAACCGACTGTATATAGAATTTTTCTTTATGTTGGGAGAATAGCAAGTTATTGATTACTTACTTCAAGTAGGGTTGAGCAAGTTATATATATACCCACACACATATATATACATATGCAGGCTTCTTTGTGAATTCAAATTTTACTTCTTGTCTTAACACTGTCGTTGAAATTCCATTGTTGTATGTTGTAAATGGATAATTAAGTAAACACACATACACACATATATATATATAGAAAAGCTTTTATTCATCAAAAGTGATACATTCACCATTGCTAAAGACGTTGATCATTATTTCATATCGATATAATAGGTTGTCGACGTATGGTTTACTGGCCAACACTCTAAATAGATAGATAGACTCATATCTGCACTAGATCAACAAGCAATGAAGTGAAACCGTCTATCAACACTTGTGTAACGTTTGCGTATGCATCATCATCCTTGTAAACAACATCCATTACACGTGCAAGATTGAGAATGCGCTCTAGGAAATGCTTTGGCACTTGAGTAGGTTTAAGGAAGTGGCTGTTAATATCTTTCCATGCATTCACAATCTGCTTCTTAAATTCTTCTTCTGCCTCATGCTTTGAGACACTGTGCTGCTTCATATAGCTGTCGATGGCAGAGACAACGTGCTCTCTCTTTTGCTCAAACTGCAACCAAAAATAGAAACATTTAGTTATTTTATTTCCAACATCAATGGCATAAGATTAATTTGTGGGACTGCCAAATTAGTGTTGGCACATTGCCTACTGAATGTAGAGCTAGGGAAAGGAATTATCAAGGATATATAATATATAATAAAATCTACCTATTATATCTTATATCTTTAATGCTTACTCTCACTTGTGG
Source organism: Pterocarya stenoptera (assembly GCA_003123785.1). Taxonomy (NCBI): domain Eukaryota; kingdom Viridiplantae; phylum Streptophyta; class Magnoliopsida; order Fagales; family Juglandaceae; genus Pterocarya; species Pterocarya stenoptera. The sequence goes on along the minus strand of QEOT01124297.1, from coordinate 132,845 downwards.
ACCAGACTCTCTTAATAAGTGGACATCGTCAACAAGTGGAATATTTAACTAATATGGTAAAGTATGGAGTCTGAGATCGAATTCAGAACCTTTGCTCTGATACCATAAATGTGAAATTACTACTTGTCCCAAAAGCTGAACTTAATGTAGAAAATGTGAAATATCTACATGCATGCAATGTTGGTAGTTAGCATGAAGAATATTCTAACTGTCTTGATTTTTTGCAATGAGAGAGTGTCCAATTTTATCACTATAAACTGAATATAAATATATATATAATTATATATAAATGATTGAAGTGATCGGTAGTTTGCTTTTTCTTTTCCTTTTTTTTAATAGGTTGTATCGTCGATATTGGACGTCCCAAGTTGTATACCTCAGTAGAAACAAGGTCATCCATGAGTCTGCATATCGTTTCTGCTGCTTTAACAATCTTAGGGTTACCGCATGCCCAATCAAAGACCTCCTTTGTTGCATCTCCCATGCTAAGAAAAGAAAAGGTTACAATTGGAGCGTAACCACCGGTTACTAGGGCATTCCTTATGTACTCCTCCACCGTGGGTATATATTTTTCCTTCATCCATTTGGCCTCAAGAAGGTAGGCTTGAGCTAGGCATTTGATCTAGTTGCATTAAAAACCATGAAAACATAATTCAAAGTATAAAAATTCTAAATTTAATGAAAAAAGAGGCCCGTAAAAGTACTGATTATATATTTTTCCTTCATCCATTTGGCCTCAAGAAGGTAGGCTTGAGCTAGGCATTTGATCTGGTTGCATTAAAAACCATGAAAACATAATTCAGAGTATAAAAATTCTAAATTTAATGAAAAAAGAGGCCTGTAAAAGTATTGATTATATATTTTTCCTTCATCCATTTGGCCTCAAGAAGGTAGGCTTGAGCTAGGCATTTGATCTGGTTGCATTAAAAACCATGAAAACATAATTCAGAGTATAAAAATTCTAAATTTAATGAAAAAAGAGGCCCCTAAAAGTACTGATTAATTGTTGGTCATGTCGTACTTTTTCCTTTGTATAGTAAAGGCCGTATATCCTTCCTTCCTTGGACATATCTTCCTCAATTTCCTTAGTAACATGCAAGAGTGCTTTGTAGATAGATTTCATGTACTCTGGGAGTTGCTCTATGCAGCGGATATCCCACTTGAAAGTTATTAATTTATTAAAAAAAAGAAAAAGCAGATCAATCAAATTCTGGTCCTGATGACTTGAAACAAAAAGTTTCAAGACATTATAAATTCTGGATCCGATAGAAGAGCCATTAAGTTAACCTTATAACTGCATCTGTAAAGAGTTGAAGCTCTTCAAATGTATTGTAGGCATCATATGTATCATCCATTATTGAGAGCACGCAGGTCACTTTGCCAAGCATCATCCGCCCATGAGAATATTGGGGTTCAAAGTACGGTCCCAAAATCCATATGAAGTACAACTCCAGTGCTCCACCACTCTATCTCAGACATACAATATCTTTTCCGAGACCCCTAAATATTCTCTCCACCACCTAAGCAAGAATTGCAAAGCAAATTGACATCTGTTGGAGTTAAAATGAAAGTGAAGAGCAGAAAAACAGAGAAAATGAAGGGAAAACTCAATCCTCTAATATGTAGGATTGATTCTGGAAATTCCTTATCCTTTCAACTTCTTGGTTACAGACTATTTAAGTCACACAGATACACACAAAGCATTAAATGGGAATATGAGTCCCAATACATGTAAATTAAATATAACAAGCTAAATCTAGCAAAGCTTTAAACAGAGCATGCAGCAGTAATTTTGAAAATTACATCAACTTTAATACTCCTCCTTGATGTATTTTTCAGAAACACCAAGCATCATTCGAAGAAATTGAAACTTGACTCTAGAAAGTGATTTAGGAAATATATCAGCCATCTGTTCTTCACTGGTACAGTATTTCAGATTAACTTCACCATTTGCTTCAGCTTCTCTCAAAAAATAATACTTCATTGAAATGTGTTTTGTTCTACTATGATAAACAGGATTCTTAATCATAGCTATGGCTGAATTGTTGTCACAAAATACATCAACTGGTCCTGGTTGTTTCTCACCCATGTCCTCCAGAATTTGCCTTAGCCAAATAGCTTGACTAACAGCCCCTGCAACAGCCACATACTCAGCTTCAGCTGTTGATTGAGCAACTGCTGGTTGCTTCCTTGAACCCCATGAAAAAACTCATGTTCGTAGATTGAAACAAAAGCCCGAGGTGCTTCTCACGTCATCAAGTGATCCTGCCCAATCACTATCTGTAAAACCTGTTAACTTGGGCTGTGAGCATGGCTTGTACCAAATTCCCAAGTCCATGGTTCCTTGTACATATCTAAGAACCCTCTTAGCTAGTCCAAGATGAATTTGACTTGGACTTTGCATAAACCTGGGCAGCAAACTAAGCAAACATCAAATCTGGTTGAGTAGCAGTTAGATACAACAAACTACCAATTAGACTTCTATAAGTGCCTGCATCAATCTTCTTTGCTCCATCTTCCTTTTTGAGTTTCTCATTAGCAATAAGAGGTGTAGCCACAGGTTTGCATCCAAACATTTGAAACTTTTTTAACATATCTTCAAAATATTTTTTCTGTGAAATAAAAATTCCACCTTCTTGATGAACTTCCATTCCAAGAAAATAGTGCATAAATCCCAAGTCACTCATCTCAAAAGTGCTCATCATATCTCTTTTGAATTCTTCCATCATCTCTATATTGTTTCCAGTAAAAATTAAATCATCAACATATAGAGAGACAAGCAAAATACCTCCACTTTTGGCTTTGACATAGAGTGTAGGCTCACTCTTACTTTTGCTTAATTCTTTTTCATTGAAATAACTGTCAATTCTGTCATACCATGTCCTTGGAGCTTTTTTAAGCCCATATAGAGCTTTCTTTAATAGAAACACTTTGCCTTCTTCTTTTATGAAGCCCTCTGGCTGATCAACATATATTTCTTCTTCTAAAACTCCATTCAAGAAGACTGATTTGACATCAAGTTGAAAAATCTTCCAACTATTTTGAGCTGCAAGTGCACAAATAGTTCAAATGGTATCCAACCTTGCAACTGGTGCAAAGGTCTCATTATGGTCAATACCAGGCTGCTGTGAATAGCCTTTAGCCACAAGTCTTGCCTTGCATTTTTTCAAAAAATCATCAGAGTTAAGCTTCATTTTGTAGATCCATTTAACCCCAATAATGTCTGTTTTGTTAGGACAGTCCACCAACTCCCATGTTTTATTTTTTTCAATCATTCTAATCTTCTCCTCCATTGCATCAATCCATACTTTGTCTTTCACAGCTTCATCAAAACTTTGAGGCTCAACTGAAACAAAGTTGCATGATTCATAAATTTCAGCCAAAGGTCTTAACCTTTTGGTGGGGATTCAGGTGAGGACATTGCAATTGAAGGAGATGCCGGTTCAGCTCTTGGTGATACCGTTGGATTGGCATTTTCTTCATCTTCTATTGCTTCTCTTCTTCCATTCTGATCTTCAGAATTTAATGGCATTGTTTCCAACACTTCTGGTATAGAAACAGAATCAGTATTTATCCTTTCTTCATCCCAATTCCAGCTTGCACTTTCATTGAATTCAACATCTCGACTGGTTACAAGTTGCTTTGAATCCAAATTATAGATTCTATATCCCTTGGGCTGAGAACTATAATCCAAAAAACCCCTTTTTCAGATTTCTCTTCAAGCTTGTGCTTCTTCTGTGGTGGTACATGAATATAACACATACACCCAAAAATCTTTAAGTGACATGCAGTAGGTTTCTGACCACTCCAAGCTTCTATTGGAGTTTGATTTGGCACAGCCTTTGTTGGACATCTATTGAGCAAATAGACTGATGTGTTAACAGCCTCTGCCCAAAATCTTTTTGGAAGTCCCTTCTCAAGCATCATGGATCTTGCCATTTCCATCACAGTCCTATTTTTTCTTTCTGAAACTCCATTCTGTTGAGGAGTATAGGCAACTGTAAGCTGATGTTCAAGCCCTTCTTCTTCACAAAACTCATCAAACTTCTTTGAGTTGAATTCTATTCCTCTATCACTCCTCAATGTCTTTATCTTGCTACCACTTTGGTTTTCAACCAGGAGTTTGTACTTCTTAAAGATGCCAAAAACTTCAGACTTTTCTTTAAAGAAGTAAACCCATGTCATTCTTGAGAAATCATCAATAAACAGTATAAAGTACCTATTTTGACTCTAAGAAGGAGTTCTCGTTGGACCACACACATCATTGTGAACAAGTTCCAATACCTTTTTAGCTCTCCATGCTTCACCTTTAGGAAAAGGTTGTCTGTGTTGCTTCCCTAACATGCAACCCTCACATACAGACATATTAGAATCAAGTAGCGGCAGATTACTGATCATATTCTTTTGATTCAAAACTCTCAAGGCATTAAGGTTATAGTGACCAAACCTTCAATGCCAAAGAGTTGTATCATCAAGCTTAGCAACCATAACTTTTTGATACTGCCATTGTATAGGAAAATTCCTACAATTTTCCATTTTAATTTCTGCCACAACCTGCTTATGGTGTTTTAAATCACAAATGGTACACACTTCTTTCTCAAACAATAAAGAGTATCCATTTTGCATCATTTGACCAACACTCAATAAACTTTGATCAAGACTTGGAACTAAAAGAACATCATTAATAAATCTGGTTCCTTTCTTAGTTTCCAAGGTGATTGTGCCTTTTCCTTTTGATTCTACTAAATCACCATTTCCATGCTTCACTTTTACTTTGACAGATCTATCAATCTTTGAAAACATACCTTCATTTGGAGTCATGTGATTGCTGCAGCCACTATCAAGGAACCATTCTTCACTTTTCTGGTCAACAGTGGCTTGACATGCATAGAACAATTGCTTTTCCTTTTCTTCTGTGTAGTTGACTTGCTGATTTTTATTCTTGAATCTGCATCTTTTTCAACATGGCCAAACTTCTTGCAATTAGTGCATTGAGGCTTCCCTTAATGATAACAATCCTTTTCAAGGTGATTGTTCTTTTTACAAATACCACAAGGAGGAAAATCTCCTTTTGAGTTTCCTTTTCTTTGAGAACTTTCTCCTCCTTTTGTTCCACTTTTATACTTCTTTTTAAAATCTCTTGGTTTCTGATTTTTTAAGTTAACCTTAGACTGAAATGCATTTTCTAAGGAACCTTCATCTCTTCTATCAATTCTTTGTTCATGGGCATATAAAGATCCCATTAATTCAGTAACAAAAATAGTAGAAAGGTCTCTAGTCTCTTCAATAGCAGCAACCATATGGTCATATTTCTCTGTGAGACTAATAAGAATTTTTTGAACTATTCTTTCATCTGTTATTTCTTCTCCATAAACTCTCATCTGATTTATGATCTCAATAAGCCTAGAACAATAGTCTTTTACATTTTCAGACTCTTTCATTTTCAGATTTTCGAGTTCTCTTCTTAAACCTTGAAGCTTAATGGTTTTAACTTTAAGATTACCTTGGAACTCTTGTTGCAGAATCTCCCAGACTTGCTTTGAAGTCGTGGCCCTCATCAATCTTGGAAAGATAGCTTCACTGACAGCTTGCTGTAAAGTAAACAAAGCTTTAGCATCTCTTTGTTTGTCTTTCTTATTTTGGTTTGTTTCGGAGGTTCCTTCTACAGTAACAGTGACCCCATTTTCTACCACATCCCACAGATCAAGTGACATTAAGAGAGTCTTCATTTTGATACTCCAATAGTCATAGTTTTCTCCACTGAATATTGGAACAATAGGAGAAGGACTAGGTGCTGCCATATCACCATTTTTCAGATCGAAGTGGCTCTGATGCCAATTGTTGAAGTTAAAATGAAAGTGAAGAGGAGAAAAACAGAGAAAATGAAGGGAAAACTCAATCCTCTAATTTGTAGGATTGATTATGGAAATTCCTTATCCTTTCAACTTCTTGGTTACAGACTATTTAAGCCACACAGATACACACAAAGCATTAAATGGGAATATGATCGAGTCCCAATACATGTAAATTAAATATAACAAGCTAAATCTAGCAAAGCTTTAAACAGAGCATGCAGCAGTAATTTTGAAAATTACATCAACTTTAATAACATCAAATCTTGCCATATATGCATATGCAAAATTAACACCAACAGGTATATATTATATAATGAAGTGTGATACCATGCATGTGATCTATATCTATGGCCTTAATTACCTCGAGAGCTCGGAAACTTCCTTCTGGTGTTGCCGTTCATGTAGCATGTTAAAATCCAACTTACCGAAGTTGAGAACAACTTCATTAAATGAAGCAGTTTCTAGGTAGGTAGAAAAATAATGTCTCGCTTCTAACCTTGGCAACCATTTTCGAAGAGGCCGCTCTAAGGCACGACGCACTTGTGCAGCAACAGAAGGGTTTAAATTACTCACCATCGACTCGAGTTGCGTTGTAGTAAAATGAAGTGCTTCATCAAGTATATCTTCTCCGTGGACCCTCATATGCGAAGCTTCATAAAGGCTTAAAATACCTCGCACATCGTGAATAATTGATTCCTTGAAGTTGATCCCTTCACTGTCCTTAAACTTGCTGAAAACATCTGCATGATTACCACCCCAACACATGAGCACAAGTATATGATCTGTGCAGCTAAAGTTTCCGTAAACAAAACAATACCAATATATATTTTCTATGAGGAACAATACAGTATCGAATAAGCATTTTGATGAAGCACCCATCAAGTTGCATGCTCGATCCAGTTCCATTTTTTGATGAATTATTGTAGCATTCTTCAATCATTTCTTAACTAAATTTATTAAGCTTTGGCCTTTTAATTTATTCTATTATTTTCATTGTCTAATGATTACTAATTAGTAATTACCACTCGGAGTGTTATAACCCTGCTGCCTCAGTAAGCGAAAACGGAGAGAAACAGTGTAGAGGTCGTCAAAGTGATCTCCAGTACTGTCGTCATTATTGCTGTAAATTTGTTGGAGTATGTTATCAATCTCACTTTCAAAATGGTAAGACACGCCTAAGCGTTGGATCGCATCAATCAGCTCCAACTTTTGCGATATATCATCGACGGGAGCCATCAGCAAGCTCTGCACTTTTTCCTTCAGCCTTTGAACTTTCTCCAAGCTCTCAGAGGTAATCTCCTACAGCACAAAGGTGATAGATCATCATAATATACACTTCATGACCGTAAGCATTTGAATATATATATATATATAAATATATATTTATATATAAATGATAGAGTTACAACCTCTTTACAAATTTTCTACGATCATCAAATAAAATAATATTTTCTAAAATATTTATTTTAATTTTAATTTTGATTTGATGCGTTTGAATTTTTTAAAAAAAATACTATCTTATTGATAAGCTGTAAATAATATAAATAAAAATACCATTTTATTTGAAAATTGCAGAAAAATTGTAAAGAAATTGTAACTCTATCATTTATATATATATAGAGAGATCAGAGAGAGAGCTTCACAAATATTCAATTACGTACGTACCATGGACTTCATGCTATTATAAGAGACGAATTTATCTCCCCAAATGCCTGGGTGAAAAGTTGCCAACGGACGTTTTACATAAGCAATACTTGGATTCTGGGTTTGAGAAGGAATTATCGATGAAGGAAGAGACATTTTGTAGAACAACTTGGTGTATAAATGGAGACGGAGTTGGCTTAGTGCTAGTTGTTCTTCAAGTGTTGTACTCGTGAATGAACAACTTATGCATGGCCACTTATATATAGATACGTACGTTGCATACGGACAACGCCGCATGCATGCATGTGTTAGATTATTACCGCCTAGAAAAATTCTATTTGCAATTCAAAGTAGGAGATTGCGTATACATTTCTATTGATTAATGAGGATAAAAGAAAAAAAATATTATTTTAAAAATGATATTATTGTAATTTTAATTCTTTTTTAAATATAAATATATGGACTTGCATGAACAGATCCTATAATTTGGGGACTGCATGTAGACTAACTCTATTATAAAATATATTCATAATATATATGGTAATATGACCTAGTATTAGTTTGGGGAATAAGATGAATTGAGAAATATGTTAATAGTAATGAAATGGGTTGGGTTAAGATGCATGTTTTTTTGGGTTTTGGAAAATGAGAAAAAAATAAATAAATAAAAATATTATAAACTTAAAAATATTGTTAGAATAATATTATTTTTGTTTTCGAATTTGAAAAAATTAAATTATTTTTTATATTTTGTTTGGAAGTTCTAGAAAGTTGTAATGATTAGATAATAATTAGATAAAAAAATTAAAAATTAAAAATTAAAAACTGTTTATGTTTAAGTGATATTTGATAAGGAAATTATAAGAAAGTTTGAGATTGGATAAGATGTCATGTGTCCCCAAACGAAGCACTATTCTCTACCATATGTAGTTTATGGTGTAAATTAATCAGTATCAATCTGTATAATTGATTTATTGTATTTTCATTCTTTCTCTATCTTCATTTACTTATAAATAAGGACATTTATTATTTATTTAAGCACAATTAATAATAGTAAAGATGTAGCCCTCAAAGTCTCTTATTCTCCCAACTTCCCCATCTCTTGTTTTATTTTATTTCTATTTCTATTTTCTATATAGTATCAGAGCCATTGGCTAACTCCAAGCTCGATTCTAGTGCCTATTTCTTTTAAAGTTCTTCCAATAGCTTTACCTCTTTTAAATTTTCTCAACTACAGTCATTTTTCAATCTGATTTTTCTCATATTAGACCATTAATCGACTGTACGAGATGCCGTTGGCATTTTGGCATAAGAGCCACTGATTTCCTAGTATCTCTCACAGTGCTTTTCCTTACGTGATAAATCTCATATTAAACATGTTCTACGGAGTTCTTTTCTATTAATAATGCATTAAGAGTTTTGCTACTCATCATCCCACACATCACATTTATTTTTATTAGTTTTTAATTTTTTTTAAAAAAAACTTTAGCTTATTCTTCTTAAACTAATTGAGTTATTGATAACTAGGTCCATTTTAGTATCCATCAGTTATTCTACTCATCATCTATATACCATATATTTAATATANTATTAAACATGTTCTACGGAGTTCTTTTCTATTAATAATGCATTAAGAGTTTTGCTACTCATCATCCCACACATCACATTTATTTTTATTAGTTTTTAATTTTTTTAAAAAAAAACTTTAGCTTATTCTTCTTAAACTAATTGAGTTATTGATAACTAGGTCCATTTTAGTATCCATCAGTTATTCTACTCATCATCTATATACCATATATTTAATATAAAAAAAAATTATATGTAATATGTAGTATAAAACTGATGAGTACGTAGAATTTTTCTTTTTGAGTTTTTATTAGCCACCAGTTCTCCGTATGCACTTAACGGATCACTGTCGCACTTCCCTATTGTATCAAAAGTTTATTTCCCTCTGTCCTCATGTCGGCAGCAAGGAGGAGCAGGTTGTTTTAACAGCGGTTGAGATAGAAGGCTTGGCTATTCTGAGAGGTCTTCAGCTCAGTTTTCACCTTGGCATCCAACATCTTGTGATAGAGAGTGATTCTCAGTTGATTATTTCTGAATTTGAGAAACCAGGAAGCTCAATAGTAGTGATTGAAAACATCATACACGAAGCAAAGAAACTTATGGCACATTTCAATTCCTGTGCAATCCAGTATGCCAATAGAAGCTGCAATGTAGCAGCACACTCACTAGCTAAGTTTAGCCTAAATGTCAAGGAGATTAGTTTATGGTGGGGTTCATACCCAGATGTAATAACTAATATCCTTTGGATTGATTCTCTGTTGTAAGACTTTATTGTTTTATGATGAAATGAAAGTCAGTTTGCTTTTCCTTAAAAAAAAAAAAGGTTTATTTCCCTCTGGCCTATTGTATCAATAGTATCAAAGTCGTGCACGTTTAGATTTCTACTTCCCTAGCTATCAACCGATGTTCTATTAATCCAACTGACAGGGAAGCCTCCCCTAAATAAAAATTCTTAAATCCTTTAAAAAATAATATTGATATTATTATTATTTAAAAAATAATATTAAGAGGCCTCCAAGAGAGAAATTTTCTAAAATAGATAAAAATACTCTAAAGAAATAAAAACATCTTGAAATATTATTTTTTATTAATTAATATAAGAAAGTAATTAACAGCTTATATATAAGTTTATATAAACGAAAAGAATTGTTAGTGTAATTAAGGAAAAACTAATGAAGATCAATAAAAGCAAACAATGGTTTGTGTATTTAAATTACATTATTAAGAAAAAAAAATTAAAATTTGTAGTATTTATATTCAACGTAATAGTTTATTACAAGATTTTATCAAAATAAATAAAAATAAGCTTGTAAAATTTTGGCCTTAGTCCTTAATTTTAATTCAGGAGTACTCCAACAAGTACTAGAGAATAGGGTTCAAAGAAATAGTCTCGTTTGTTTTTAGAGATGAGATAAGATTAAAGTTTAAAAAGTTGAATAAAATATTGTTTATTATATATTTTTTAATATTATTTTTGTTTTAGGATTTGAAAAAGTTGAATTGTTTATTTAATTTTGTATTGAAATTTGGAAAAGTTGTAATGATTAGATGAGATAAAATGAGATGGATTTGAAAAAGTTGAATTGTTTATTTTATTTTGTTTTGAAATTTGAAAAAATTGTAATGATGAAATTGAGATGAGATGTTTTCTGAAAACAAACAAGGCTTAATTTTCTTTACTGTCAACTGCCAAGTCATCATCACTAAGTATTTCATCTCCCTTACCACCCTGTGATTTTTTGAGGCCAAGGCACAGAAGAATTGGGAGCTTCCTTCCCCCTTTTCAAGCCATATTTGCTTAGCTTGCTGAGCAAGGCGGGTCTCTTCCCTACTTACCCAAGTTTGTAACTCAGCCTTCGAGGCCAATAAATCAAGTTCCACGTCTTCAGATAAACCAACCTGAAGTTGTTCTCGTTAAAAATTTAAAGATAAATACTATAAAAGTAATAAATAAAAATTACTCGAGTCTCTACAAATTACTTAAATGAGTCGAGTACTCAAACTGTTTGTATGCCTCCCAAATGAACCCTTCGTATATTTTATTTTATTTTATTTTTGTTAAGAAAGTACTAACTACTAGTAAATTTGTAAATTTTTTTTTAAATATTAAAAAATATATAAAAAAATGGTTGAAAGAAAAAAAAGTACAATTGCAATAGAGACATTTTAATAGCACATTTAGAAAGGCATTCTAGCATTGTCGTCCTTCCATAAATTATATCGTTTAATTATCCATTAATATAAATTTCTTTTTACAAATTAATGACTCCTTTAATAAAACTTGAACAAGCTGATCTCGAGCCATTATCGTCATGTTGACTTGTTAATTTGCAGCCTTATTTCTACCCAAACCCAAGAGACACGTAACATATCATCATCTCCACACATCATATTTTTTTATTTTTAATTTATTTTTTGGTTCTATTCTTCTAATTAATTTTATTAAATTTTTCTATTCATCATCTATATAATACATATTTAATAAAATAAAATAATTTGATGTGTGGTGTGTGTAAATAATGAATAGAATTTTATAATAATATATATTGCAAGCAAACAATTTACTCATAGATTAATCCTTAATTGGTTTTTGATTTTAATGACACAAGTATTGACCGGTCCGGCCAACTCGATCCCCGGATCGATCATGCATGCACGGACAACAAATTCGATGTTCACAAAACAAAGGAAAAATAAGGTAATCCTTTGGGAGATTGCATTTGTAGAGGATCTTTGAAGTTCAAGTCAATAATTGATATTTTTCAGATCTGGAAATAGTTAGCCAAACTAATTTGGAATTCTGGGTTAAGTTTCAAATGTGAAGGTGACCGCCGCCCATCAATGGCAGTTGTGAGTAGGCACAGTACGTGTCACTTCATCATTAATGCGAGATGACAATAATCAGGCCGTTGGAGGGCCACAAAAATATATTTTCAACTTTCCTATGTGCAACCGAGCGGCAAAATTGTTAGGTGAATCGGCTGATATATTTAAATAATATAATAACACATCATTAATATATTTAAAAAAATAAAAATACAAACATAACATATCTAGCTTTCAGAGACTTCGCCATCTTTTCTCAGGAGATGAGTCAATGCGAAGTTTGACAAGATTAGAGAAGATGTCCTCAAATGTGAGCATAAATCTCTCTCAAAGCACCTCCTCACGTTTCTTCATCGAAAATCATTTCCCCAGGCAAGTGACCAGAGAACACTACAAGAAAAATAGTTTTTTTTTTAGACAAAATTTTATCTCAAAAAATTCTAAATTCATCCCAAAAAATTATTGGAGACGAAAAAATTTTATCGCCAATTTGTCTCAAAAAAACCGTCTCAAAATATTTTTGGAGACAAAAATTTCAAATTGCGCCAATTTTTGCCGCTATTTAATTCAAGTTCGAACGTGAAAATTATTAATTCGAACACAAAAATAGAATATTCCTTAACATATTCTTCAAATGCCAAGAAGATGAAAAGTATTTTCGTTCAAATGGAGAATTTTTAAATTCGAACAAATTGACATTCAGAATATTTGACACGAATTTTCCACCAAACACATTTCACGAGATAAATTCGTTCGAACGGTACTTTATTAGGTTCGAACTAATAATAGTATTATTATGCTTATAAATGATCACATATATTATTTATAAAACGGGCTCTCTAGCATTTTTCTATTAATATATAGTACTTATATAGTATAGTACTTATAGTACTTATTCAATAGTTTTTTTTCTATTAATATACCATATCATACTAAATAGTACTTATATAGTATTTTTCTATTAATACATAGTATAGTACTTATAGTATAGCGTTCTATTAATATATGGTATAGTACTTATATAGTACTTATATAGTATTTTTCTATTAATATATAGTACTTATATAGTAATTATATTAACTTGTATCGTTATCATAACTTATAGCAATATAACTATATAGTAATTAGGATATAATACTTACACTATAGTAGTTATACCACTAATAAGTACTATATATATTAATTATATTAATTTGTATAGTTATTATAACTCATTTAAAAGTTATAACTATATAATAACTACGATATAATATAGGACTTATTGTACTAGCTATATAACTAATAAGTACTATATATATATTAATTATATTAACTTGTATAGTTATCATAACTCATTCAATAGCTATAACTATATAGTAACTAGGATATAATGCTTACACTATAGTACTAGCTATATAACTAATAAGTACTATATATATTAATTATATTAACTTATAAATTAGTATATTTACAAATAATATACTAAATACGACCGAGCCGCCACGGTCAATATATACCCAGTTTGATTCATATCAAACCCATTTCTCACATTCGAACCCTTATCGCCAAGAGCCTCCGAGTCGCCCCTTATCTCCGCCACTACAGCCGCCACTCAACAGCTGTAGAAACCCCGCATTTGAACCTTTTAAGAGGTATGAGCCAACCTTACATGATTCTATTGTTAAAATTTTTGGAATAATGGGTTTTGTTTGGGGGGGGGGGGCGATTTCGGATTTAGTTTTTGTTGTAGTTGATCAATATACGTGTTATTTAATCGGTAGAAATGATTGGGATTCACTCCTTAATCATTTCAACTGATTAAAACAAAGCTATATAGTGTAAATGTTAGAATTTCATTCAGGGCTGAGTCAACTCAAACATGGCCACTTGGCTTCATTCTCGTTCGAATGCACTATATTCCGTTCGAACACGAAGTTGCCAAACATATTTATTTCTATTCGAACAAAAAAATTTAGTTCGAATGCGAAATTGCCAAACAGATTTATTTTTGTTCAAACAGAAAAATTTAGTTCGAACGAGAAATCATTGCAAGTTCGATTAAATAGAATCTTCAATTCGAATAATTTTACTAATTCGAGCAAAATATGTTTCGTTCGAACTAGTTATTTCAATTCAGTTCAATATAATATAATTCTTCAATAATATAATTTAAATACATTATGGTTAATTATATTCTAAATTTTCTTGTGGTTAAACAGGATACTAATGGCATCTAGCGGAAGAAAATGTGCAAGAGATCATGTCAGTGAAAGTAGTGAACCAGCTCATGCTCAGGAATGGAGGCCTATACTCGTTGAGCGTGAGATCATTTTGTCTGACTTCTCCGATCTTTCATGGGAGGGACGGAGCATAGTCCATCTTCACGCGGCGGGGATGAGTACAGATCTGTCAGCAGCGGGAGATTGCATACCTAGAGATGATCAGTGAATTTTACCGTGCTATGGGAGAGGAGAGTGCTGATGCTCTTTTCTACACTTTATCGGTCTTGGGAGTGAGTATTAATTTCTCTCCCCGCATTATTGTTGAGTTCCTTGACATCCAGTGCGAGGACGGCGCATATCCTGCAACGGCTACATCGGGACTAGCGACTGTACCATCTGATTCCGACACACCAGCCGCATCCTCCACGCTAGCCCCAAATATAAAGCCAGATGATAGTGAGGATGGCAGTGAGGATAAGGTTCTACTTGATGATGGTCTCATAGACGATCAAGTGCGTCATCTAGTGCGAGACCCTTTGGCTCCTCCATATGATGGGAGTAAGGTGATTCGACAGACTGACTGTATAGCATTTTTTAGAATGTTTAACTTGATTGTTAACTATAACATCGATCCAAAAAAACACAAGATTGATTTTGGGATGGATCGAGCTAGAATTTTGTTGCGGATAGCGCGGGGGGACCCCATTGATCTAGCCTTGTATTTCTTCTACCGCATTCGATCGGAGTAATGCTATGTAAGTGTAGGTAGTCTATCATTTGCACCGTTGATATCTAACCTCCTACTCCGATCGGGGGTTACAGTATCTGCGATTGAGTGGAGGTCGCCACAGATGGAGCCCCTTAACAAGATCACATTCAACAAGAGCAAGGGGCACCTGCGGAAGTCTACACCAGAACAGCCTAGTGCCCTCCCATTGATCCAGCTTTTACTACTACTGCCACTGTTGAGAGAAAGCCTCCTGAGGCTATTTTGGATCAGGTACGAGCTCTATTTATTGAGTTCGTTGAGCCCATCATAAAGAAGTTTAGGGATTTGGATGGAAGTATTAAAATGTTACAAGAGGATGTTGATCTGCTTAGTAGCAAATAGTCGTTTTAGTTATTTTACTTTTTTAAGTTGTATTGAACATTATATAGTTGAGATGTAATTAATGTATGATTTTTATTTTTCGTGTTTGCTTCCTTGTTTTTTTTTTTTTAATTTACTTGCCGTTCATGCTAATATAAAAAATGATATTATCTTTAAAATTATATTTATATAATTTAACATAAAAGAAATCACTATAAAGTTTTGAAATTAATTACATAAAATTAATTTATGAATTTATAAATATTTTAACTCACCATAAATCATAATATATAATATATATACACATATATGTACTTTGAAAATGATAACAAATTAATAGAAAAAATATTTATTACTTTAATGAAAAAAATATATGTACAAATTAATGATAATAAACAAATCAATGGAAAAAATGTCCGTTCGAACAAATAAACTTAAGTTCGAATGGTTATTAACTTTCCACAGGAAAAATAAATTAAATTCCCACCAATATTACTATTCAAACAAATAATATAATGTTCGAACAAACATTAATTGGTTGTTCAAATATATTTTGTTCTGTTTGAACGGTTTTTCTTTTTTGAGACGATTTTGTTCATCACAAAATATCCTGTTCGAATGGATATTTTTCCGTTCGAACAGATTTTGTAGCTCAGACAGTTTTGGAGACGAAATGAAAGTTTTGTCTCAAAAAATGACTTTTAGAGACGAAATTTAATTCGTCCCTAACTAATTTCGTCCCTAAAAGTCCAATTTCTTGTAGTGGGACGATTTCTCCAGCCAACAAAACCATTTATCTTCCTCTCTTTCTTCATCACTATATATAGATCTTGGAATACCATTTGTGCCTATATCACAAAAGACGATGAGGCCCTAAGTGCATGGGGAGAGTATATGGTACAGCAGAAATCTTAAGAAAATTAAAGGAAAAAAGGACTGATTTGAGTTTATTTTTTATTTTTGATAAGTACTGGTTCAATGTTTATGAACATGAAGCACTCATGGCAAAAGTAGTTAACAACTCAACAAAATTTAAGGGGTATTTGAGGAAGCATTTTTTTTTTTTTTTCTTTTGGTTTTCTTTGGCTTCTGAAATTTGAAGAGGGATGGAAATTTTTTGCATTAGCTTTCCACCAATTTGCAACTTAGAGATCTGATGGTATTCCTTGAAGGTGGGAAGACGAAGGGGCTCTATGAGTTGGGGAAGACTGTTTTGTGGAGAAGACAAAGCATGCTTTGTTTGGGGAAGACGAATGGGGTATTGGAAGAGGAGGCTACATCGTGGAGAAGACGAGGGAGGACTGTGATTTGGGGAAAACTACCTGTAAAGAAGACGAAGAGTGATTTGGGAGGGGGGAGAATTTGGCTTGTTTTATGGTTTTAGGGGGATGAAAACGCACCATTTTCATTTTATGTCCACGTGGGACTCGGTTACGCCGTAGTTCCTCCCCTTGGTTGTAACCAGCATTTTTCATATATTTTTATGGCGATTGAAGAGGATCTCGATTTTCAAATGAGTAAGGATACACACAATATTTTTCACAATATATGATGTAAAATGAGATATTTTTATAAAATGGTTTACTTTTATATGGTATTTTATAATAATGCCCCTCATTTTAAAATATGATTGTGAAATGAATAATGATAGGGTTACTATCCTACTACTACCCATCTACTATTCTTTTTATATTTGATTTTTTTAAAATTTTTTATTTTACTTAATAGTTAAGGAAATGAATATTAGTAAACTTATATATTTTTTTAATTTTTTCTTAGTGATTAAGGATGTTAAAAAAATACTTAAAATAAAATGATAAGAAAAATATGAAAACTTAAAATGAAATTGGATAGTAGATGAATAGTAATAGGATAGTAAACCTATCAATACCCTGTAAAATATGTTGTGAAAAGTATTGTGTATTTATTATTTTCCTTTCCAAATTCATGGATTTTCATTAGATGGGCCAAACCCTTGTACAGGAATTGGTGCCACACCGATTGGGTTGTTTGGGAGCCCATGTTAGGATTGGGCCTTTCATTTGTCCAACTCGGGCAGGTGGTTTATCTTTATCCTTGGGTATATTATATTAGACTGGGTGCAAAATTCGTGCAAGTGATTCTGCATATAGATAGGCACTGATCTCAAGCTAAACATATACAGTAGAAGATACCGGCCTTCTGGCCCAAGATATAGAAAGGGTGGATTTGAGTTTTGGCCCACTTAAAGTACTCCTATAGCTTGCGGCTTGCTTAAAGGGGCCTCAACCACGGGCTTTCAACCTCTGTATATTTCTGAAAATGATTGCGCCCTTGGAATTGGTGAAGATGGCTTAGCTGTTTTGCTAAGCATGAATGTCAATGAATCCAAAATAAAGGAAAAAACTCTGTTACTTCAAGCTAGTGTAAATATTTACTTTCTTTTATTGTAAAATAGTAATGCTAGGTACAGTCTTAGAATATACAAATCTATGACACTTCCATTAAAATATTATAGGATCTGTGGTTAAAATTTAATTTTCTCAAAATTGTCACATATTTATCTATTTTTTTTAAAGAAAGTATGTAGGACTTGCACAACCTAAGATAACAAATATCATTTTTCTATCATCTTAGTAATGCCTTTAGTGTATCAATAAAAAGAATAGCAAATAGATTTCTGCTAAAATAAATAGTTTGCATTAAATGGGTGATCAAAAATTTGTTGTGAGTGTATAGTGAGTGTTTAAGTGCATGTTTGGGTAATGAGATGACATGAGAATTATGTGATCAATAGTAATGAAATGATTTAATTTAAAATGTTTTATTGGGTTTTGAAAAATAAAAGAGAAGAAGTTGAATACAAATATTATAGAGTTAAAAAATTGTTTGAATATAACTTTTTGATATAATTTTTCAATTTTTATTTTGGAATTTGAAAAGGTTGTACTATTTTTTGTGTTTTGTTTGAGAATTTGAAAAAGTTTAATGATTATGAATGATTAGATAAACAAGTTGAAGATTTGAAAATAAAAAGTGTTTTATATTTTGATGTTTGGGAAAGAAAATATGAAAAATTTTGAAATGAGATAAGATGTTTTCAACTTATCTCACTTTCCAAACATGACCACAAAAAAGATGAACTTATTCACAAAATTGAGAACTCGGGGAGCTAAATTAAATTACTAAGTAACTGAATAGGGGTGTTCAAGATAATGAAACAATTAGCTGTTTTATGTCACAATTCTTCTACGGACAATCAGGACGCGTAAGCATTGGGAAATTGGCTGCCACGTCAGTTGAGATATTTAAAAAAAAAAAAAATAGATGAAAAGGGAAGAAATAGAAATAGTGGGTCTTCATCTTCATGGGTTTCAAAGAACTGCTGAAGAATTGTAGGAGCTGAATGGAATCTAAAGAAAGTTTGGATCTTCATGGGTCTCTCATCCAACTGAAGTTCAAGTGAGTAGATCTTCGATGTTGGATCTCTCATCCATTTCTGTTCGTGGGTAAATCTTGCTGATGTTGGACAACATTTCCAACTTCTGTTCGTGGGTAGATCTTTAAAGAAAAATGGCAAAAAGCAAAACTTGCCTCACACAACCTCCATAATCTAACAAGGAAATTTCAAATTTTGTTTTCCAAAAGGAAATTTCAATTTTCTTTTCCAAAAGAAAATCACAAACTACACCTTCTTTTTTAACACCAAAATTTGGTTCACTCATTTGAGTGTCTGTACATTTGGAATGTTCAATTCAATCACTTAATACGTTTTAGAAGTTCTGACTGGAATTTGACAAAATTAGACGAAGAGAAGAAGACCATCACACTTTTTTCAACAAATTCCTCTTTAAGAATGAATACAAGAGAATAAATCTCTTGGCACTGGACACGACATAATAGCCTTGCTGCAACCCTTCATTGGTAATCTTAGCCCTCCCATCATCCACATCAATATACAGGAGTTGTCTAAAATGAAAAGCGTGCAAGATCCTCAACCATCGACAATGGAGTAAGGAGGTACTATGGGTGTGAGAAAAAACACGGCGTGCGTAATTGGAGAAAATAGATTATTGAATAGAAAAAGAAGATAGGTTCTTGAATGTAAAAAGAAGATAGGAGAAAATTATATCAAAAACCTTAAAAGAGAGGAAAAGCAACTACACCCTATTCGGAGAAGGTAATAAGGGCTGTTATGGGTGTGAGAGAAAAAATGCCAGAGAAAAATAAAGGGGAGAGAGAGGGAGGGAGAAAGGGAGAAAGTCGGACTAGCTTTGTCAGACGATTGCATCCCAACTCCCCACAACTGACTGCATATAGAATTTTTCTTTATGTCGGGAGAATAGCAAGTTATTGATTAGTTACTTCAAGTAGGGCTAAGTATTGACTGTTTTGGAATTATAACCCGTTTATGTAAATCGGTTGAACATACTCGAAATTAACCCGTTTGATCTAGTTAAGTTTAGTATACTTTTATATAAATGTTAGAATCACAATATCTAGAAAAAAAATATAAAACTAACTACAAGTCCAAAATTACAATCCAAACAATAAAAATATAGAAATTAAAATTCTAACAATTTTATTTTTAGGTATAAGGGTATAATTGTAACTTTAACTTTCTTAATAGGTCATAACGAGTTATAACGGATCAAAACGAGTTGACCCATTATCAACTCGTTAAGTAATCTTGTCTTAATGGGTCAATCCGTTTGGACCTGAACCCGTTAAGGTTAAACCTTAACTTGCTTTTATCGTATCGTATTCATATTAAGTTAACGGATCGTATCACATATTACCACTTCTAACGGGATGTACCTCTCTTGAGTGCAAATAGTATTTTTGTGTATATATATATATATATATCAAAGTACTATTGAAAGTGAGGTCATAATTTGAGGCTTTTGAGGAATTTCGTACTTAGACTTCAAAGACGCACTGCGGCTGAAATCGGGAATTAGTGGGTTGGTGAAAAAGTCTAGCTTATATTCAAACGACAAAGATAAAATAATTGATCCAGTAGGGTCTACATCTTGTCTCCATCTCCCTTTTGAATTATTGAAGATGTTGGGATTAAAAAAAGAGTATTGTTATACATCATCTTATACATTACATACTAATATGTTTTTTATTTTTTTTATTTTTTTTTTATTTTTTTTTTATTTTACTCTTCTTGAAATATTTATATTTTTTTATTCATCATCCATATAATATACATTTAATAAGAGAAACAAATAAAAAAAATAAAAAAAATTATGGTGTATGTTGTGTAGGATGATGCAAAGATTAATTCTTAAAAAAATTGTAATACATAAATAAAAGAGGAATTCTACATATAATTATAAAATATATATTTTGTCTGTTTCATTAATTATTGAAATATAATGTAATTTTTAATTTTTATATCTTAGTAATATATAATCCATTGGAAAATAATTCAATTTGATACATCCTCATTTTTTTTTTAAATTTCTTTCAGCATCCCATGTGCTTGAAAATTACCACTATTTATTATTTTATTTTTTCTGGATTAGACATATTAACTGAGATTAAATATTATTATTTTTTAAATTCAAGTCCACTAAAATGAAATAAAATTCAGATAACTTTAATATAAATAAATATTTTAATATGTAGTTGTGGAAGAAAAGGTTATTATGATGTTGTCTTCAAACCATTTTTTATTAAGTTATTAAAGCATTTAAGTAGTTCAGTTATGTTCATTGAACATGGTGTTCAAAATTGATAGAAATCAAGATATAATAAAAAAATATTATTTTATTATTATAGAGAGATAGATAAGTGGTGTTAAGTTTGGAACAAGATGGAACACAAGAAATGGAATATTAGTTAAAAACAAATTGGATAAAATCTTGCCGAATCAATACTGATGGTCTTTAGTAGTAACCGCAGTAGGAGATGATTGACTTAATTATTTCGGAATATATTTTATTAATAATTGAAGATGATAAAAAAAATTTAAAAATAAGAGAATTGTTATTTTAATCTATTAACTATATTGATAATAATTTGCTTATACTTTAGATAATAAAAATGAGAGGAGATAAGAAGGGGCACGCCAATCTGTGTTAAAAATTTAAATAATTCTTCTCATCAATCATTATTAATTATCTAGAAAAAATATCTCATACAGTATGGAAAAAAAAAAAAAAGTTGTCAGATGTAAAGTTTGGAAGTGAATAATAGTTGATGTATTGCAAAAGTCCTTATAATGCCCATGTGATTTTATTTTAGAATAATTTTACTTATCATCCCCACATACCACACACCACATCTATTTTAATTTTCATTTTTATTTTTCTTATAACAAATATATGGTGTATGGATGATAAGTAGAACAATTCAATTAGTTTAATAAGAATAAAAAAAATAAAAAAATAAAAAGTAATATTAAAATATATAAAGTGTGTGGTGTGGAATGATGAGTAGCATCCCTCTTTATTTTAATCTATTAATATTTATAACCAAAAAGGACTTATTTTTAACAAAACTCAACAAACAACTCATCTAAAAAAAATTGTGAAATCAAAGTGTACATGTGATTTTATTTTACTTTTGAAAGAAAATTCTATAATTTTTCTTCTCAAGTCAATATATAAAATATACATAATAAAATATTTATATATAAAAATTAATTTAAAAGATAAATTTTAAAATTTAAATCTTATCAATTAAGTCATGTTTGGATAATGAGATGAGATGAGATAATTTTAAACAAAAGTTAAAAGTTGAATAAAATATTATTAGAATATTATTATTGTTTTAGAATTTAAAAAGTTGAATTGAGATTTAAAAAGTTGAATTATTTATTATATTTTGTGTGAGAATTTAAAAAAATTATAATGATGAGATGAGATGAATTGAAATAATTTCTCAATCCAAATGGAGTTGCGCTAATGTCGGCAGTGATATATTATTATTATTATTAGGATTAGGATTAGACATTATATATTTAACTAATAAATTAAATAAATGATTTTGATAACATTATTTATTATTTTAAATCTTATCTCTTCAATAATTACACGTTAATTATTACTGTTTTATTATGTATGATATGTGATGTATGGACGATAAATAAAATTTGATAATAATACTCTTACATATCTTTTATTACTATTTTATTATCTACAATTTTTTTCTTTTCATTATTTGAATTTGGACTAAAAATTCAAAAAATTACATTTTTACATAATAATCTAATTCAAGAATCAACGTAATAATTTAATTTAATTAAAAATAAATTATTAAGTTAGTTTATTAAATTTATTCTTATTATATAAAAATTTTAATCAATATTTATATAATAAAAGAAAAAAATTATAAATTAATAAGAAATGAGATGTAATAATTATTTATATAAAAAAAATTAATTTTACGGTCCAATAATATATACGGATTTATTGTTTTATTTTTTCTTGATTAGACAATATATTAACTTAGATTATTGATAGGTAGAAACTAGAACATTTTTTTTATAAAACTATGATTAATATTATTATTTTTTAAATTCAAGTCCACTAAAATGAAATAAAATATTAAAATTCAGATAACTTTAATATAAATAATATTTTAATATGTAGTTGTGGAAGAAAAAGTTATTATGATGTTGTCTTCAGACCATTTTTTATTAAGTTATTAGAGCATCTAAGTAGTTCAATTATCTTCATTGAACACGGTGTTCAAAATAATTTTATTCATAGTCTTGTTTTTCTCCTTGTATTCATAGTATTGTATTTTATTAATGAATGAAAGTCAGACGTCGCTATTTCAAAAAAAAAAAAAACAAGGTGTTCAAAATTAATAATTGAATATATTTAGAAGAATTGAAGATGATTGACTTAAAATTTTATTTAGAATATATTTTATTAATAATTGAAGATGATAAAAAATTTAAAAATAAGAGAATTTTTATTATAATTGTTATTTTAATCCATTAACTAAATGGATAATAATTTGATTATACTTTAAATAATAAAAATGAGAGGAGATAAGAAGGGGCAACGTCAATCTGTATTAAGAATTTAATACCCATGCAATTTTATTTTAATCTATTAATATTTGTAAGCAAAAAGGACTCATTTTTAACAAAACTCAATAAACAACTCAACTGATAAATTGTGAAATCAAAGTGTCGATGTGATTTTATTTTACTTTTGAAAGAAAATTTTACAATTTTTATTCTCAAGCGAATAAATAAAATCAAATATTTATATAATATAAATAAATTTAAAATATAATTCTTATCAATTAAATCGAAAAGCGACGAGTATAAACATGATGAGTCAAATGGTATCGCGGCGATATATTTTTATTATTATTGTGATTAGACGTTAACAACTGTAGAGAGTGGTGCTTGATTTAAAATATATTACATTAATTATCGAAGAGGAAAAAATTTAAAATAATAAATAATATTTATTATAATCGCTTTTTTAAATTTATTAGTAAAATATATAGTGATTCGTTTAAACTTTAGATTATAAAAATGAGAGGGCAGCGTTCTCAGTAGGCCTGCAACCCGAACAAAAACAATCGGGTTTTCACCCGACCCGACCCGAAATGCTCTGGTTCAGATCTCAGCCCGATCCGATCCTACCCAGTCAAAATAAAACTGGGTCGAACCCCTTTTGACCCGATAAATCTGCCTATTTCACGGTACTATACCTTTCTGAAGGGAAGAGAAGCCATGAAAGAAAAGAATTCCAACAAACACAACACCAAACAATCTCCCACACTCCCACTCTCAGTCTCAAGTCTTTGCCACTTCCCACTACTGTTAGAAACGAAAGACCGAAAGAAGAAAAAAGCTTAGAACCAAAAAGCCCTTCTAAATCCAATCGAAGTGACCCAGAGAGAATGGACGAGTCGAAGTTGATCCAATTGAAGCAATTCGTCGAGAAGTGCAAGTCCAATCCGTCCATTCTCAATGACCCTTCTTTCTCCTGCTTCCAAAACTACCTCCTAAGGTAATTGCATAAATTAATGCATTCCTCATTCTCCATATCTAATGATTAAAACAAAAGAAACCAGAGATGGCTTTTTCATTTCTTGTTTCTTTGCTTGATTGTATCCAAACAACCTCGGTGCTCAGCTCCCTCCTTCCGTGTACAAGCATGGCGACTCTAAATCCGTACTCTCTCATCGCTCTTTGTAATTTTTAGGGTTTATCACATTTTTTTTTTTAGAACTACATGAAATGCAGAAAATCTGACACCCGTTTTCCTTCTTCCCACCGGGCACGCTCGTAGAGATCGACTCACACGACATGGGATTCGTGGGCTCCTGCTTCACCGGCACAGTCCAAAGTCCTTAGATCTTGAGATACGCATGATGTGTTGGCAAAGGTACATAAAGATTTAAGAAATCCCATTCGCAAGATGTTGAAGGTTCTCTCAAAGAAAGTTGCATGTCTATCGGCTCTCAGAGAACCCACATCGGACTCAATCCATGGAAAGTTATATAAGGCTCTCTGGCTCAGAGACCATCACTCGTAACTAAGCTATGGGCGGCATGAATATCTGCGTTTTACTTTGGGCGAGTTGGAGAACTGAAGATTAGAACGGTTTACAAACGGGTTGAAATAAAAATACAAACCTGTTAACTACTCGGGTTGAGATCCGATCATATAATAACCCGACAAAATGCGGGTAGGGTCGGTCCACTTTATACGGGCTCATCGGACTTACGGATATTTTGCACAGCCCTAGTTCTCAGTGCTACCGAAGTATTTATGTCAAATGCGCATAATTATTCTTGTATTCATAGCCCCTACAAGTTACAACACAAATAAAAAAAATAAAAAATTATGTATTATATGTAATAAAAGGCCGATAAATAAAATTTTTCAATTTCACAATACAATAATATGTACTGATTAATTGGCTAGCTATGATTAGACAACTAAACAATTAGGGATTAGTGCGCATAAGTAGACAATAATATGTCCGCATTAATCGGCAACCTATAATTTCACGTTGAAATTATTTAATATTTTATTTATTAAAATGGGATTACAAAATAAAATAATACTTTAATCACAAAAATATTTTATAAATTTAAATTTAGTTTGATCTGATACATTAGATTGTGAAATTATTTTTATTATAAAGTATATTTAACGTCTCGTACAAAATTATATTAATTTATAAATTTATGTTTATAGATCTATATGTAAAATATCTCAGAAATGCTTTAGAACAGAGACACTAAAATGTGAGTTTATTGGAGACCAATCAATAAGTACCACGTAAGCCTTCCTCAATTGTTAATGTGGGGATGCATACAAGATCATCTTAGTTTCTCCTTCTCGGTCGAGTCTCTCTCTCCTTCGAAATCTAATTCATCTCTCTCATTCGGTAATTCCTCTCAAACGACTCTCCCTCTCTCTACTTCAAACGCGACTCTCTCTCTCTCTCTTCTTCCCTCTCTCTCCTTCGATCTCTCACGGCAAATCCCTCCCGAAATCAATCGGTCGAATCTCAATCTCTCTCCTTCAATCTCCCTCACGAAAACCCTCCCAACAGTCAGGCACCTCAGGTACAGTGTCTATTTTTGTAATCCCTAATTTCTAATAGTGTGTGTTTTGTTGTAGGATTTTTAGATTTTTGGCTTTGATTTCCCATTATCCGCACAACAACGAACCAAACATTTCACGTGGTCAATGTTTTTTTTATTGCTTTCATTTTCCAAACAAATTGCTATATTTGTTATCCTCTTTATAGGATTCTGAATTTTTTTTCAGCTTTTGCATTTTTTTTTTCTAAGACAATGGAGTGAATTTGCATAGCTGAATAATATTGAGATTTTTTTAAAGACTGAATCCTATATTGATAACATTGTTTTATGTTGGGATGAAGGATTTTGGGTAGAGTTCGAATTGTGATGATGTTGAGATACTAAGAAACTGTCCACAAAGTGTTAATGAAACTATTAAGGATGAAACCGTTGAAGATCAATGTGATGTGACTGTGGGAGATGACATGAATTAAGGAGACTTTGGTGATGATAGAGTAAATGTGAAAGATGGAGATGGAGTCAATTTCATTTCCACTTCTAGTAGTGGAGTTTTTGAACCATTCATTGGGAAAGAATTTGATGAAGTTAAGGACGTCCAAACATTTTACAAGGCATATGCAAGACGAAAATGTTTTGCAATGAAGACCAATCATACGCAATTATCGAGAGGGGAAAAAGAATTAATTGGAGTACACTATATTTGTACAAGGGAGGGATTTAGGCGTAAAAGTCTCAAACAAAAAGAAAGACAAATTCACAAACCCTTTGAAACAAAAATTGGATGTAAAGCTACTATGTGTATAAAAAAGAATGGTGATAGGTGGAAAGTATGCAAGTTCATGCCTGAACACAATCATGAGCTACTCACACCAATAAGTACTAGTATGCTTCGTGGACAAAGATGAGTGACACATATGTAAAAAAAGCTAATTCTCACTTTGAATGAGTCTAGTGTACCAACAAGTATGATAATGTTAAGAAAAAAAGCAGGTGGTGATTTTAAAATTAGTTGTATTGGAAAGGAAGTAGAAAATTTTTTGAGAAATAAAATAAAAAATTTTTTGAAGAGGGAGATATACAAAGGTTGTATGCAGACCTTCTTGAACGACAGTGTAAAGAACTTAGGTTTGTGTACTCCATGCAAGTCCATTAAAATGAGTGTATGGGAAGCTGTTTTTGGGCAGATGCAAGATCAAGGTCTGTATATCAATATTTCGAAAATGTTTTCACGTTTGATGCGACGTACTTGACAAATGTTTATAAGATGTCATTTGTGTCGTTCTCAGAAGTTAATATCATCACCAAACCATAATGTTTAGTTATGCATTGATAATCAATAAGACAGCTGAACCCTATATATAGTTACTAAGAACATGGCAGGAAGCAATGCTTGAGCATGCCCCTTCAACCATTTTTTTTTATGATGACAAAGCTATGGTCAAGGTCATTGCAGAGGTACTCCCAAATACAACTCACCGGTTGCGTTTATGGCATATTTTATAAAAAATTTCAGAACATTTGGCACATGTCTATAACAAGTTTCCAGACTTTCAAAAAGAATTTCATCATTGTATCCATGATACAATAACATCTAATAAGTTCGAGGAGAAATGGGTTACCACACTAGTGAAGTATGGTCTAGTAGGTAATGATTGGCTACAAAATCTTTACGATCAACAAGAGAAGTGGGTTCCAGCTTGCTTACGAACCACATTTTTTGTTGGTATGTCAACCATGCAAAGGAGCGAGAGCATGAATAAAATTTTCAAGGATTATGTACAATCGAGCACGATGTGGAGTGACTTTGCACATCAGTACGAGAAAACCTTAGATGCACGCTATTTTGAGGAGAAAGATAAGGATGTGAGAACGAAATAGACTAGGCAGATTTTAAAAACATGTTGAAAAATTGAAGAAGAAGCAGCTAAAGTGTATACAAGGAAGTTCTTAAGTATCTTTCAAAATGAATTATTCAATTACCAATGGTACAAAGCAACAAAATTTCAAACTGAGGATGAAAGTAAGATGTATGAGGTGGCACTTAAGGGTAAGAACAAATGTATTTATTATGTGACTGTGGACCGTAGAGAAGCAATAACAATATGTACATGTCATATGTTTGAGTTTCTAGGTATTCTTTGTAAGCATATCCTATGTGTCTTCATGAAGAAATCAAATTTAGATTCTTTGCCACATCACTATGTTCTTGAAAGATGGACCATCAAAACTAAGAGTCGAGCTATCTGTGAAATACCAAATTCTGAGGGCCATGTTTCGACACAAGAAGATTTGATAATGCGAAAAAGCCATTTGATGATTCAGTTTTACGACAGTGCAGGACTTGGCTCACAATCAAGGTTTAAAATGGGCCACCTTTCTCTTGCATTAGACAAGGTACACAAGAAGTTGCTTTTGATAAATACTATTGAAGAACAAAGTTTAGAAGGCAGAGACGTAATGAATCCCTATGTTAAGATCATAAGTAATATCAAATTTCTCACAAACTTTACAAGATCCTCAATGGGTTCCAACGAAAGGAAGACCAAAATCTTTGAGAGCAAAGAACCCCGAGAGAGACTATATTAGTGAAGAAAATGAGTTGTAGCATTTGTAAGATTAAAGGTCATACCAAGAACAATTGTCCTTCGTTGGGGTATAGTACAAATATCCCATTTTTCCTTGTATTTTAATTTAATAACTTTATTTTTATGTTTTTTTTTTCTCTTTCATGTAGGGATGTTGGGAATATAAATGACAACATATCACAAAGAGTGGATCTTGAACAAGAAACATGAGGTTGGTGTTTAACTTTGGGGTGCAACTTCTTTGTATGGAATGTAATGGTACTCTTATTGGCAAAACTGAATTTTTTTTTTTTTTTTAATGTTACAACCTATGAAAATTCACTGATTCACCAGTCCCATTCCTCTAGAAATTCAACCACTGGTGGTGGCGTCTTGGCCAATGCTGCTGTTGTTAGACTTACACATCCATCCGCCAATGATGTCTTGTTTTGTCTATTTTTGTTTAAGTTTTTTGCTTAGCACCTGTATCAAGAAATGCCAAAACTTATTTGATATTTTTTAATGTTTCAGCTTTTTAATGTTTCTTGAATGTTTGGGACTAAGAAATCAAGCAAGAAAATCATTTGATTTAGTTCTTGATCTTTTGTTGGCATTTATAGACTTTCTTGAGTTAAAGTCATGTCATGTTTTGATAAGCACAAAAGGTGGCATTTGAGCTAAAGTCATTGGCTTTATTAAATGGAGAAATATTAATTAAGATATGGCCTGGCTCAATATGAATCCATGATATTGAAGTTTTTAATTTTTTTTTATAAGTAAATCAAATTAAGTTTTTAATTGATTATCATATCTTAATACATCTCCAATAAGAAGTACAATAAATGGCTGTTATATATATAAACTGGTAGATGAAAACCAATTTTATGTTCTAGGCAAATTAATAAAGGGTCATCTTAGATATAAACCAATTGTCCTTAGTACATGATTACCTTTCAAAAGTTAAAGCAATTACAGCACAAAGCAAAATAATACAAAACCATGACAAGAATAAAACTTTTAATGTTTTCTTGTATTTTTTTTTCCATAGCTTTGAATTTTGCTTCTTCAGCGAACCTACGTTCTTGATTGATCATTTCATTCTTTCTTTGAGCTAACTCTAATATCATTTTGCAACAATTGTTTTGTTCCATTTCAAAATAAAGCCATTGAAAAAAACCGCATTATTTGCCCATCTTATACTTTGGATAATTGAAAAATTGTCTACCAAAACTAGTATCTTTAGCAGAAACCCTTAGCTTTGATGGAATCCCACAGTGACAAAGCGGTCTCTCCAACCAAGCTTCATCTATTCTTTTTGAAGACCAAGAACTTGAATTAGCATCGCTATTAAACTTGAGAGGCAAAAACAACGAGCTCAAAAAACAATTAGTTGAAAATTAAACAAGAGCAAGAAACAGCGAGCAAAAAACAGTTGTTTTCTTCTGATTATTGGTACTCTTTTTCTCTCTGAAGCAAGGAAATGGCCTCAGGTTTGATGGTCTACAGTTGCAAGCATGGGTTCTCAAGCAAAACAACTTGCAGCTAAGCTTAGAGAGTCTTAAGCACAACAACTTGCTGGTACTAGCCCAATCAATAGCTATGAAAAAGTAGATGATCATATCTAGAGTCTTACAATGCATGCGATCACTAACAAATAAAATAATGAACTCTAGTATCATTGAGGAAATGCATAGATTTAATCTCAACCTGATTCACCCCTTCACCCCACTAAGATCCCAACTCAGATTTCTATTCCAACTCAAACTCATATTTCTTAAACTATCCAACTCAAATTTCTATCCAAATCTATCAAACTCATATTTCTATCCAACTACGTACCTTCATTCTTCGGTGGAGTCGAGGGAGGGTTAGGGTTTTGAAGTTTTTTCAAGCAAGCAATGAAAAAACCCTACAAAATTAAAATTCCAAAAATTAGGGATTTTTGAAAAATAAAATCATGAGAAATACACTCCTAATCTACTATGAGGAGAAGAAAACATGAACAACAAAATCCAACATATAATAACCTCAAATTTGAGTTGGGTCACGAAATTGAATATGAGTTTTCAAAATGGAGATAATAAAACCCTAATCGAATCTGAGTTTTCGAATCCAAAATAAAATTATCTCTCTCAGGTTCGGTCACGAGAGAGAAGGTGAGAGACGGAGATGAAGTTTTCGAATCGAGAGAGCTAGCATGACCCAAAGTTTGGGTTTTAATTTCATTTTCGAATCGAGAGTGAGAGAGAGTGAGAGCGTAGAGAGAATATAGGTGGCTTTGATGAGAGGCAAAGAGGACTTGGTGGCTTCGATGAGAGGCAGTGAGGGTTTTGTCTTTCGGATCAAGTGAGAAAGCAGAGAGAGGGAGAGCAGAGTTTTTCTCTTTCGACAGAGAGAGTGAGAGAGCAGAGAGAGAGGGGGAGGGGAGAATTGAGAGGGGCAGAGAGTGAGAAGATCTCCTGTTTATGTGGAGTTAATTTGGTCATGTGTGCTCGCTTATGTGTCAGCTTCCTACTGGTCTCTGATATTCTCACTTTATAGGAGTCTCCGGCCATAAGTTATTCTCTTTTCCAATACATATAATTCGACTATAAAAGTAGGAATCAGGACACCATAATGTATCCTATGATTATTTCATTCAGGAGTTTTTTTTTTTTAATTGATTGGAAATACTCGTAATCTGATGGTAACATGCTAGAGACTTCTACAGTATGTATACGTTACTAGTGAGGATGATAATCAGTATCTTACAAAATTATATCAATTTGTTGAATTTATTTTTATAGATCTTGTGAGGGGGGGTAAAATGAAGCCCAATATAAGGTCCAACTACAGGTGTAAATTTACATCAAAAAACGGATTAGGACTGGTTTTTCTGGTTTTGAACCGGTACGGTCCAGGACTGATTCATGTATTAGGGAAACCGGCCGGAACCAGACCTGGTCCGATTCCGATTTAACGATTTCCCAGACCGGACCGGATCCGTTGGGGAAATATATATATAAATAAATATTTTATATATAACTTTTATACAAAATTAATATTATACAAAATATTTTTTATATATAAGTTTTATATATAATATATAATTATATGTGAAAGTTTTATATATAATATATATAATTATATATCATATATGAAATAATTTGATATTATAATTTATAAATTATAACATAAAATGTTAATTTTAAATATGAACGTTTGTAATTTGTTTGATTATATGTTATTTATATAATTATATATAAGATAATGTTATATAATTTATAAAATAAAAGTTTAATCTCAAAGATGAAAATTTAATTGATCATATGCTTTAAACATAAAAATATATATTATATTATATTATATAGAGTCTAATATATTATATAGTTATATTAATATATAAGTTTATAACTAGTACTAATATATAACTATACTAATAGTATAATATTAATACTATTATATAGTCTAATATATTAATATAGTTATACTAAATCACTATAAATTTATAATTAATAATAATATATAACTATAGACTATAGTTATACTTATACTAATATATAATATAGACTATAGTTATACTTATACTAATATAGTTATATTAAATCACTATAAATTTATAACTAATACTAATATATAACTATACTAATAGTATAATATTAATACTATTATATAGTCTAATATATTATATAGCTATATTAAATCACTATAAGTTTATAACTAATACTAATAGTCTAATATAGACTATAGTTATACTAAATCACTATAAGTTTATAACTAATACTAATATATAACTATACTAATAGTATAATATTAATACTATTATATAGTCTAATATATTATATAGTTATACTAATAT
This sequence comes from Pterocarya stenoptera, assembly GCA_003123785.1. Lineage (NCBI taxonomy): Eukaryota > Viridiplantae > Streptophyta > Magnoliopsida > Fagales > Juglandaceae > Pterocarya > Pterocarya stenoptera. The sequence goes on along the minus strand of QEOT01124297.1, from coordinate 100,743 downwards.
ATAAGCTTATAACTAATACTAATCACTATAACTAAATCACTATAGTCTATTAAATGTATTACAAGTATATAAATTATAATTATCAATTTCCCAAAGCATCAAAAAAAATTTAATTATCATTTAAAAAAAAGAACCACATTGAAAAAAACAAAAAAGGAAACAGCGCCATTTCCTCTCCTTTCTCGATTCTCATTTCTCGAATAAACCCTAAAGTTGGGCCCCTGTCTCTCACTCTCAAACTCTCTACCTCACTCTCTCGTCCCTCAGCATTATTGGCCATCGCACATACTGTGAGCTCATGGCATCACTATCGTCTTCGAACCTTCCCTCACGGATTTACGGCCTCTCCTCACTCTCATCTCTCGTTTCCGCCTCTCTCGTCTCTGGCTTGCCTCTGCCCTCTCGTCTCTGTCTCTCTACCTCACTCTCCGTCTCTCTACCTCATCTCACTGGTCGTCACACATACCGTGAGCTCACGGCATCATTGTCATTGTCGAACCTCCCCTCACAGACTTATGGCATCACCTCATGTCTCTCTGTCTTCGTTCCTCACGGTAATTTTTCTCTATTATTTTTTTTCATTTCACTTATTTAAGTTATTTGAGATTAATTCAAGTTATATGAATCAGTAGGGTTTTGTGATTGTGTTTGTGTTATTAGGATTTTGTGATTGTGATTGGGAAATTACCTGAAAGTGCAGTTTATTGTTGATGGGAAGCTTCTGTAATTCCCCCCTTTCCATATCCGTGAACTTGAGTCCGCAAGTTGCCAATGGCTGGAAGTTTGTGTTTGTGTATATGGATTAACTTTTTTGAATTTATATGTGTTTTTGTGTGTGTCTTTGCATGTCTGTGTGTGTTTGTTTATATGTATATGTGTGTGTGTGTGTGTCAGTGTATTGGATCATTTGAAACTTTTGAAGATAACTAAACATTTGAATTTAAATGTGTGTTTTTGCGTGTCAGTGTATATGTCTGTGTGTGTGTGTTTGATAGTTTGTGTATATGGATTGCATTGTAAAACATATTGTGTGTTTGATATGTGTGTTTAATAGTTTGTGTCTATGGATTTTGTTTAGTGCAAAATCGAAAAGTCGAATCGGACTAGTAAAACCGAAGATATCGATTTAGGAGGGTAACCGGTGCGTAATCGGTTTTAAAAAATGCAAAATCGGTACATACCGGTTCAGTCCTAAATTTTGTCCAAAACCGGACCAGTTACACGCCTAGGTCCAACCACTAGGCCACATTAGGAAAAGAGACAAAAAGATATGAGTGAGGAACAAGAGATACATGCAGCAAGCGGATGGTAGGGGGATCAAAGTAGGCCAGAGGAAAGTATGGGAAAAAGAGAGCTAACACACGCAAGGGACCGATCTCATCCTTACCAACTAACACATGCAATAAAGAGGTGGATAAAATGCCTTCAGCAAGACTACCAAAGGGGCTCTCTCTCTATCGACTTCGTCTTCATCTTCTTCTTCTTTTTCAGTTATTCTTCTTCCTCTTCAACTTCTCCTTCAACCTTGAAACCAAGAGCTCCAGCGAAGGGTTTTCTCCAGTAAAGGGTTTTCTCCAGTAAATTTATGTTCTGGATCACCATTGTACAGAGAGATATGAGAGATCATGAGAGACTATAAATAAGAATATTATAGTGGATTTTTTCCCCAAACGCCTGTGGATGTAGGCATTATGTAGAACCACATAAACCCATGTGTTCATCTTCTTTTATTTTCTCTAAGTATTTTACTGCCATAGATGTACACATCGACACCGACAGCCGCACCGGAGCACTGTCAGGGGCTCATAACAACACCAATCAAAGCTAAAGTTGCTCCAATGGGCCGAAAATTACTTTTTCTCACCTTCCAGCGTGTTGTACGATTTTTAATGCATCAACAGATCTATATGTATAAAATATCTTTATCCAATACATATAATTCGACTATAAAAGTAGGAATCTGGACAGCATAATGTATCCTACGATTATTTAATTGATTATTTAATTGGGATTAAAAAAAATTGTAATACATAAATAAAAGAGTAATTCTATATATAATTATGAAATACATAAACGTCACGTAATCATTTTGAAAAATAATAGGGTCTATTATTAAAAAATTAATTTTTTTCATGTGGATTCCATATTTTATTCACTTTGTTCAAAGTGAATATCTTTTCGCAGTTGCAAATATCTTTTCTCTAAATAAGATACGTTATGTAATAATTACCACTTTCTCAAAGTTTATGTTAATAAAAAGAGCGAAATTTTATTATTTATTATTTTATTTTATATTTTAGCATTTTTTTTTTTAAGTGTGGACTAGACTAACCCTTAACAAGTAGGCTCAAGATATGAAATATTTAACTAAATGATATTCGGGCTCGTTTGGATACAGAAACGATTTCATCTCATCTTATCATTATAATTTTTCTAAATTCCTACACAAAATATAATAAACAATTTAATTTTTTTAAATTATAAAATAATAATAATATTAAAAAAATTATTATAATAATATTTTATTTAAATTTTAACTTTCATTTAAAATCATCTCATCTCATCTCACTATCCAAACAGAATTAGAATGATTCAAACTTAGAACATCTTACTCTATATCATAAAATAATAGATAACATTTATTAAATATAAAATTCTCCCGATAACACTTTAGGAGTTATAGTATCAATATTTATAGGCTCACTATTTTAATAGTAAAGAATTCTAGACTCCTCCACCAAGGCGGTTGTGAGGAGTCATGGTTATAATTGATTACTTAACAAGTTTGTTAACTTGGTATTCATATAATATAGTTTGATTTGAAATATATTTTTTAAAATTAGAATTTTACAAATCAAATTTTATTATATTTTTCGGTCGATTTACATGATACACTTTATGCCTCAATTTGAAAATAGAATAACTCACGTGAAAGTTCCTTAGTGACAAAAATTAATATTAATTTTTATATCTTAGTAATATATAATCCATTGGAAAATAATTCAATTTGATACATCCTCATTTTTTTTTAAATTTCTTTCAGCATCCCATGTGCTTGAAAATGACTGTTATTTATTATTTTATTTTATCTGGATTAGACATATTAACTAACATTATAAAATTAAGATTAAATATTATTATTTTTTAAAATATATTATATTAATTATTGAAGAGATAAGATTTAAAATAATAAAAATGTTATTAAAATCATTTATTTAATTTATTAGTTAAATATATAATGATTGATTTAGAATTTAGATAACAAAAATGAGAGGGCAACGTTCTCGGTGCCACCCAATTCCTTCACCAACAAACCGGACAGCGGCACATGAGATTTGTTGGGTCCTCGAAATGGTAAGAAATAAAGTCCACCAAGATTCTGCCGTGTCCAGTAGCGATAACTAGACTGCTAGGGGTATTTATGTCAAATGCGATACAACACATACTACGAATATTTTATTTTTTTAATATTAATTGAATTTTTCTATTAATCATCTCTACAACAAAAATAAAAATAAAAATAAAAAATTATGTATGAGATGTGATGTATAGACAATAAACAAAATTTGATAATAATACTCTTATATATTTTTTACTACTGTTTTACTATCCACTATTTTTTTTCCTTTTATTATTTGAATTTGGACTAAAGATTCAAAAACATGACATTTTTGCATAATAATCTAATTCAAGAACCAACGTAATAATCTAATTTAATTAAAACTAAATTATTACGTTAGTTTATTAAATTTATTCTTATTATATAAAAATTTTAATCAATATTTATATATTAAAATATTTATATAATAAAAGAAAAAAAATTATAAATTAATAAAAAATGAGTTGTAATGATTATTTATAAATAAAAAATAAAAAATTAATTTTACGGTCCAATAATATATACGGATTAATCGGCAAGCTATGATGAGACAACTAGACAAGTAGGGATTAGTGCGCACGACTAGACAACAATATGTCAGCATTAATCGGCAACCTATAATTTCACGTTGAAATTATTTAATATTTTATTTATTAAAATGGGATTACAAAATAAAATAATACTTTAGTAGAAAAATGTTTTATAAATTTAAATTCATTTTGATAAAATATATTAAGTTGTAAAATATTAAAATTATTTTTATTATACATATATCTAATATATCGTATAAAATTATATAAATTTATGAATTTATTTTTATAAATATTTATCTTTTTTTTTCTGAATATATTATAAATGTTTATCTGATACATATAATTCAATTATAAAAATAGGAGAAGGGACACTACGAGACACGATGTATACTATGATTATTTAATTGAGGAGTTTTTTTTTTATATTATTATTATTATTATTATTAAATTGATGGGCGATACTCTTAATCCTATGGAAACATGCCAGAGACTTCGGCAGCACGAATACGTTACTGGTGAGCATGAATTAAATTGATGGGCGATACTATTTTTCTGTTTTTTTAATTAATTTGTTGAACAAGAAGTCAATTAAAAAAATATTGCTTTAAAATGAATTAATTTGGAAAATAAAAAAATGTACAATAATTTTTTACATATATTTTACAACTACATTTGGCCAAAATAATGATGGCAATTTGCACCATGACATTTTAGCTTTTTCTCATTAGCAGAGTTGGACCGGTTTGCAAACTCCTTCTCGAATGTTAATCTTTCAAGAAAGACCATAATGTTAGGGTTTTATTGGAATTATACTTGCTTGAATCGGTTAAAAGAGTGAGCAATTTTCCTTCATGAACTTCACATCAGTTGCAGAAACTCTAATTGGTGGGTTATTACTAGGAAAATGATTATTTATAAAGAATTATTTATGATAATATACTCATTTTGATAAGAAATGATCGTGTTGATGAAAACTAACTGATCACATATTTTTATTATTTATTTTTTATTTTTACTAATTGTATTTATTATTGAGTAATTTTACATACAACCGTGAAGTGTGTAAACGCTATGTAATCGCTTTGAAAAATAGTAGATCTACTATTAAAAAATTAATTTTTTTCATATAGATCTCATATTTTATTTTTTTTTTTTAAAGAGATTACGCAGTAATTATACAATTTATTTTATTTTATATCTTAACAATCTCTCAAGTGTGGACTAGACTAATCCTTAATAAGTAGATTCAAGATATGAAATATTTAATTAAATGTAATAGCAGGATTCAAACTCAGAACATCTTGCTCATATCTTAAAATATTAGATGACATTTATTAAATATAAAATTCTCCCTTGAACACTTCGGAAATTCTAGTATTATATTTATGGCAATTGGAGGAATCATGATTATAATTGATTACTTAACAAGTTTGTTAACTATGTTTTAACTTTTGAGAACTCAACTTTATTTTAGGGCTTGTTTGGAAATAAATCTCATCTCAAGATTTTCATTTCATCTCATCTTATTTATTTCTTAATCATAATTTAAATACAAATATTTTCAAACTAATCATTACAACTTTACCAAACTTAAAAAAAAAAAAAAAAAAAAAATTCAACTTTTTTAAATACTCAAACAGAAATAATATTATAAAACTAGATTCTAACAATATTTTAACTTTATAATATTTTTTATTCAATTTTTTCTCTCTCCTTTTCCAACATCCAAAAAATATTCAACACAAACTATCTCACAACAATTCACAACATTTTCATCTTATTTCACTTTCCAATCGAGCCTTAATCACTAAAGTGATTGGGTTTATCCTCGTTAAGTATTGTTGTACGAAAAGAAAAATTATATTCTTTTGCCGGTGTATAGAGCATATCTAGTAAAATACTTATGATATAATTATATTTCTTAAAATTTGAATTTCACAAATCAGATTTTACTATTCAAATTATGTGTATGATATGCTTTATGCATCAATTTAAAAATAGAATAACTCACACAAAAGTTCCTTAGTGACAAAAATTAATATTGTAGGACTTATTTAAGGTGTTCAGGTTAAAGCATTGCTTTGTTTACTGATGCCCTAAGGGCACTCGTAAATGTAGTAATAACTACCATTAAGGCAGCAATCAATGTTAGGAAACGGGAGGATTTTATTATAAGAAAAATTCTCTCATCACACTATTCACCACTCCATACTTAAAAAATATTCTCACATCCTATAAAAAAAACTCTCACCCCCTATGAAAAAATTATAAGTGTAATGCATGAAAATAAATAGTGACTGATGCATAGCATTCCTCTTATTGTAAAATGAATAACAAATTTAATTAGTATTTTGGAGTAGTTTTCTAAAACTATCGTTCTTTAACATCTTCATACAAACACTTAATTATTTATTTAAATCTATTAAGAAGAATATAAAGGACATAAATCACAAACAAAGGTACTATATTTTGTTTGTTTCATTAATTAATATTGAAATATAATGTAATTTTTTATTTTTATATCTTAGTAATATATAATCCATTGGAAAATAATTCAATTTGATACATCCTCTTTTTTTTTTTTTTTTTAATTTCTTTCAGCATCCCACGAGCTTGAAAATGACCGCTACTTATTATTTTATTTTTTCTGGATTAGACAATATATTAACTTAGATTATTGATACTGTAGGGCTGCACATGGTCCGGTCCGGTCCGGACCGGCTATGTTTCGGTCCATCAATTGGACCGGACCGAACACCCAAGGGGACCGGACTGGACCGGTAGCTTTTGGTCCAGTCCGGTCCATTTGGTCCGGCCTCTTCCTTTTCTTTTTTTTTTTTATATATAAATCAATTCATAAAAAAAATTATTTACAATACTAAATTAAACTAAGTGACTTATTAATGTGGATTATATAACAAACTCAATAAAAAAAATATTTTATATGGTCAATGATAATAAATTAGATAAAAATTACATTATTGATGATGTTAATTATTACTTTATTACTAACTTAAAGTATCTTAATACATAATGAGCCATAAACAACTTTTAACATTTTGTACATGAAGCAATAAGCATGAATAATTTAATTATCGATACATATTATATCCATAATTAAAAAAGATACATAGTTAACATACTATTATAAAAAAGAATAAAATATTTAATTATACATACTATTATAAATTTATAAATTATACATATATTATAATTTATACTAGAACACTTAATACTTAATAATATTAGTAATACATTAAAGAATATATTAATACATTGATACTAAATATATATAGTGATAGACTTATAATGATTAGTTATTATGAATCATGATTAGTATAAATTATAATTATATAATAGCATTAGTATAAAGTATTAGACTATTAGTAATATAGTGTAGCTATATATTAGTAATATTAGTATAAGTATAACTGTATAAGTTGTATAACTATAGTCTATAGTTAATAATTATAACTATACTAAATCATTATAACTTACACTAATGTATAATATAATTATAATAAATCACTATAATATAGTATTATTAATTTATTAGTATAACTAAACTAATATCACAACTAATATAACTATATAATAGTATTAGTATAAACTTTAAAGTATTAGACTATTAGTAATATAGTATAGCTATATATTAGTAATATTAGTATAAGTATAATTGTATAAGTTGTATAACTATAGTCTATAGTTAATAGTTATAACTATACTAAATCATTATAACTTACACTAATATATAATATAATTATAATAAATCACTATAATATAGTATTATTAATTTATTAGTATAACTAAACTAATATAACAACTAATATAACTATATAATAGTATTAGTATAAACTTTAAAGTATTAGACTATTAGTAATATAGTATAGCTATATATTAGTAATATTAGTATAAGTATAATTGTATAAGTTGTATAACTATAGT